>JAMZAV010001278.1:0-167905 GCA_024449915.1 Sweltsa coloradensis | reverse complement strand
CCGGGAGGATCCCATACGGCACGGCTTTGGCGGGGCAGGGTAGCTTGCCCTCCTGAGCTTACAGAGGGGGGGCGAAAGTATCTTCTCGCCCCCCCCTAGAAAAATGACAAATTAACCAAAATAAGTTCGTTTTTCGTTTTGATTCATCTATTATCTTTTCTTTTTTTCGTTCAGCAAAGCCCCATAACTACTTCTAAAACACATAAAAACCACTTCAAAAATACGTATTTTTCAAAAAATTGCCTGCGGCGCTATTGTGGGGGTGTCAAATACAATTACAAACATTGATTAGTGTAACTAGCTTCGCACTTTCTTGTAAAGATAGAAAGTATCTCAGAGATGTCAGTCAGATATTGTATTATTTTTTGGGTTTGGATGTATCCGTAGACGGTGGATTTCTCTTGGCACAAACAGCCCCCCCTCCCCCACCCCTTCATGCAAGAAAACGAGCACAAATCGAGAGAAAGACGAAACCGCTGCAGTCTCGCGAGTCGCGATGACCGCTACTGTACATAGAGCTTAGCTTATGTACTAGCATCGGCAACAACCACCGAACGATCATTTAGTGCCCTAAAACGTGTTACAAGGGAGAATCGTTCTCAAATGAGATCATCTGCTATACTACTTCATAAGAAGCTAGCCAGTGAGATAGATATAGAGTTAGAGATAGACCAAATCTGACCAAGTTTGTAAACAAAACTAGTGATCGTCGCAAAGTGTTTAGTACTTTTCACTACTAATAGCTACCAATATACACGGCAGTGGCGCTGCGTATCCGGAGAGGGGTGGGTAGGCTTGAGTGCCCCCCCCCCCCACCCCCCGAAATCCTAGCTTTAATGTTATATTCTTATAAAATCATGTTGGTTTACGCAAAACATTTAATTTAAAAACCACTTCAAAAATACGAATTAAAAAAAAAAAAACTGCCTTCGGCGCTATTGTGGGGGCCACCCCCTCCATTACGTTGTTCGTCTAAGCCCCCCTCCCCCCCGTAATATATTCTAGCATACGCCACTGACTCAAGGACATTAGTTGCATATTATGTAACCATATGTAACTATGTATAGAAGCATGTACTTTTCCTGGTAAAGTTTGCCCCCCCTGGCAAAATAGACTTCCGACGCGCCTGGATACGAGGGAACGTCTGGAACTTGGAACGTCTGGAACTTGGAACGTCTTGGACTTGGAGATTTTCTCGGATCTTTTGGACACACATAGGCGGAGGCCTATACATGGACTGATGGGCGAGCTAACTTGGGACCACTAGAGCACTGAACGTCCCCGTACGGAATCGCTGCTTGACCCCTGGACCTGGTACAACGCATTTACCAACCCTCAAATTACCACCACTTCTGCATGGGCGTAATAGAATAAGCCAATTACAACACTCAATTTCCGTGACTACGTCACAAAATCATCAGTCGAAACGAACGCGAGCAGAGAAGGCTGATTCTTCAAAAACACACTTACTTGGTCTCTCGAGGAGACTTCACGTCCGGGTTGGAGCAGATCAACCAGGATTCAAGGGAACGTCTGGAACTTGGAACGTCTTGGACTTGGAGATTTTCTCGGATCTTTTGGACACACATAGGCGGAGGCCTATACATGGACTGATGGGCGAGCTAACTTGGGACCACTAGAGCACTGAACGTCCCCGTACGGAATCGCTGCTTGACCCCTGGACCTGGTCAATATCTACAATATCTACAAATCTACGAATCGCGATAGCACGGTAAAACAAACTTTATATTTTTCACAATCTGCGAACTTTAAAAAAAAAACTTTTATAAAATGGCTGGCTAACTTTTTATTATTGAGAACTTTTATTATTGGGAACTTTTGAGAATTTGATAACATGTTTTTGTAATTGTAAATGTAACATAACTTGATTTGATTCATTATAATTGTATTTTGAAACTGGTTTTGTTAATTTGTGTTAACCTTTCGTTGTCTGTCTGTCCCACTCAATATTTTATTTCAGTTTTTATAATCTAAACTTCAGCAGTTGGCAAGACTGCATACCTACTGACTTGAGCTAGACCGGCGCACTCTTCTAAGGTTGGTAATTGTTTTTCTCAACAGCTGTTTGACTCTGAGTGACAGTAAATTTGTTTGATTGTTTTTCAATTTTGGATTTGTGTTTGATTTTATTGTTTTAATTTGTTGTGGGAAGGGCTATTTAGCGACATTGGCGCCCAACGTGGGGCACGGGTTTTTGTCGCTAATTAGCCCTTCCCACAACAAATTAAAACAATAAAATCAAACACAAATCCAAAATCCAAAAACAATCAAACAAATTTACTGTCACTCAAAGTCAAACAGCTGTTGAGAAAAACAATTACCAACCTTAAGAAGTAGTGCGCCGGTCTAGCTCAAGTCAGTAGTCTTGCCAACTGCTCAAGTTTAATTTATAAAAAACTGAAATAAAATATTGAGTGGGACAGACAGACAACAAAAGGTTAACACAAATTAACAAAACCAATTTCAAAATACAATTATAATGAATCAAATCAAGTTATGTTACATTTATTTACAATTACAAAAACATGTTATCAAATTCTCAAAAGTTCCCAATAATAAAAGTTCTCAATAATAAAAAGTTCTCAATAATAAAAAGTTAGCCAGCCATTTTATAAAAGTTTTTTTTAAAGTTCGTTCGTAGATAGCAAGTTTGTTTTACCGTGTTATCGCGATTCGTAGATTTGTAGATATTGACCAGGTCCATGGGTCAAGCAGCGATTCCGTACGGGGACGTTCAGTGCTCTAAGGTCCAGTGGTCCCAAGTTAGCTCGCCCATCAGTCCATGTATAGGCCTCCGCCTATGTGTTGTCCAAAAGATCCGAGAAAATCTCCAAGTCCAAGACGTTCCAAGTTCCAGACGTTCCCTCGTATCCTGGTTGATCCGCTCCAACCCGGACGTGAAGTCTCCTCGAGAGACCAAGTAAGTGTGTTTTTGAAGAATCAGCCTTCTCTGCTCGCGTTCGTTTCGACTGATGATTTTGTGACGTAGTCACGGAAATTGAGTGTTGTAATTGGCTTATTCTATTACGCCCATGCAGAAGTGGTGGTAATTTGAGGGTTGGTAAATGCGTTGTAGCTAAGATTTCTCCAAGTTTTTATTCTCACGCTTTGAGAACGTGACGTAGTTGCATGACGAAACTCAGATAGTTTATTGATACCAACCATTCAAAAGATGCATAGCAATCACACACAAGTCGACTTGAGACTGTCATTCGGTCGGATATTTATGCACGCACGTGCAAGTTGTGTTGCGCAAATGTTGATAAAAGTAATGTTTCCACACTCCACAAGCTACGTGTGACGTCACTGAATGACCAGAGTTCGGGTGCACTTGCCGATAATGTAGCGCAGTGAACGAGAAAACATTCCATTCTCGCACAAGATTACGATTGTGACATGTTTATTTGATTCCTGCACACAGATTACACGGACATCGATTACGTAATCACCGCAGCTGGCCATGACGACGCGGATACGTAGCACAAACACTAGTTTTTATTTATTACGCGTGGCTGATAAATGTACTGTAAATGTTATGTAAATTAACCAACAACACAGTGAGTCTAGCAATGTTGAACAAAATATGTTCACTTCAATAATTATGAAACACATTGATAAGGGAAATGCGGAACTCAAAGCAGATAATCTAGAATTTAAAGCAGATAATCTAAAAATAAATTCAAATATCGCCGAAATAAATTCAAAGATCGATGAGGGAAACAAACAAATGAAATCAGACATTACTGACTTAAGAACTGACATAAATAAAATAAAAACCGAGCTGAGTGGAAAAATTGATAAAGAAATCGCGGAACTCAAAACTAATGTAAATCGTAAAATTGAGAGCTTTCAAACAAAAGTCAACAAACAATTTACTGATGAAAGAACTAAAGTTCAGGCGGAAATAGTAAACGTTCAAGCTGATTTTAAAAAGAAAATTAAAAATGTAGAAACAAATCCGAAACACAGATTGAGGCAATCGGGAAAAGTTTAGACGATAAACTAGAGGCAATTGAAGTTAAGGGTTCTGAAAACAGTGACCAAATAAAAGAAATCAAAGGTGAACTTGCTCGGATAGACTCAGGTCACGAACCATCGCCCCAGCTCATGAGTGTTATCGATACCCAGAGTACTTTTCGTAATAGGCTAAACTCTCTCGAAAAAGGTGTCAAGCAGGTTAACGAAACTATAAACAACGTAAGCGGTACAAGTAGGCTATGGTTTTTCAAGAATCTGTCTCACAAACTATGATACATCTCGGTGACATGTTTAAAAATGATAATGTTAAATTCTCAGGTAATTTCAAATCAATGCACCCAATGGAATTTCTTGCAATTTTGGAAAAGAAATTTAAAATGTACAATGTTCCAGAAAGCCAACAGCTAGGCCTAATCTGTCAATGTATGGTGGAAGATGCATGGAGATGGCAAAATGATCATCAATTTGAAACTTATGACGAGCTGCGTATAGCATTTATAAACAAGTTCTGGGGTACCTAACAGCACGCTAAACTGATGTGTAGGATTTACACCGGGAAGTGGGAGATACACCAGGGTAGCATGGCTGGTTATGCGAAACAGCTGATTAAACAAACTAAGTACTTGCCAAACCCAATTCCTCCAGAAATCCTAGTGTCATATTTGATTTCACACTACCCTGATAATATTGTAATATTGTTGGTTCAACAGAACATTAGTGAAAAAGAACTGATTGAACGACTCGAGCGAATGGATAACCGTGGTTTGCCATCTCGACTAAATAATCAAAAACAAGTTACAAATCAAAAACAAAACAATGATAACCGAACGGATAATCGCAATACTGAACCGCGGCATAATGTTACTCAATATCATGGTAATGATAATGGACAAAATCAAAACCGAACTGTAAATCAAAACTATCAGCAACCACCGCCAAACTATCAGAATAACAACCGGCGCGAACAAAACCAACTAGCGGAAAACCAAACGAGGCTGCATTAAATGATGCGTTTAATACGGCTGAAACCGAGACTGATAATGCGTATCAAGTTATGACAATTTTTCCTAAACCTAGGGAGTTTTTGTTGGAGGAAGATAACACTAGGGAAATTCCCACACAATACAAATGTCCAGAAATTAAAATTGAAATTCATGATTTGTCTTGTCGAGCGTTAATAGATTCTGGTAGTGAAGTAACCTGTATCTCTGAAGAACTGTTTGAGACTTTAATACAAAAACATAAAATCATGGTACTACCTGTAGTAGGTGTAAGCATTTTGGGGGCCTTGGGTAAAAAGAGTATTAAAGTAACTAAACAAGCGTTTCTAATAATAACTTGCGGTGAGATAAAATATGATGTTACTTGTTTGATAATAAAGAATTTAATAAAAGAGGTTATACTAGGAGTTGATTGGTTACACCAGCATAAAGTACGTTTGAATTTTGAAAATAAAACTATAGAGATGAACCACGGAGATTTGATAATAACTTTACCAATGTGCGATGTCAAATATTTTGATAAAGAGTTACAAAATCTAGAAATGTGTCGGATACAGATAGTGGGGGAAGGTACTGAGATTGCAGAGTTAGATGAAGATTTTCTTAATTTGTGTGCGCTAAACAATGTTGAAAAAATAGACAATAAAGAAGAAGTAGCAAGTGAAGAGGAAATTTTTAAAATTGTTGATGAACAGGAACTGTTAGATGAAGAACAGAAAGGGAAGTTGTATCGGTTATTAATGAAGTATCGTCATATTTTTTCATCTAAACCAGGTCGAGTAAACAGCGAGTATAAAATTATTATTAAAGAGGATGTAGGCCTACAATTTTATGGTAAAAATTATCCCGTACCTTTTGCGTACCGTGCAGCGGTTGAAAAACAGTTACAAACAATGCTTGAATGGGGTGTTATAGAACGATCAGCGTCTCCGTATATTAGTCCTTTAGTAATAATACCTAAGAAAGATGGAACCGTTAGAATTTGCCTCGATGCTAGACAGATTAATAAGTACATCGTACCAGATAGAGAATCCCCAAATGTACCAGAAGAGATCTTACAGAAATTCATCGGAATGGAATTTATGATTTTCGTTTGATTTAACTTGTTCGTTTTGGCAATTGCCGTTGTGCGCGGAAAGTCGTAAGTACGTTGCTTTCCAATATAACTCACGAGTGTACCAATTCAAAGTAGTTCCATTTGGTTTGAATGTCTCTGTGGCGGCTTTTACGCGGTGTCTTGATGAAATACTCGGTAATGAACTTATTGACTTCGTGACTACCTATGTCGACGACATGCTGGTCACATCAAAAACATACGATGAACACATTGAACATATGGATCGCTTATTTGACAAGTTTGATAAAGCTAATCTTACTGTAAACCTATATAAATCTAAGTTCTGTAGAAAAACTGTTCCGTTCTTAGGACATATCCTGACTCCAGAGGGAGTAGCAACTGACGCGAACAAGTTAGAGGTCATACAGAAATGGCCTAGGCCTAAAAATGTGAAACAACTTAAATCCTTCCTTGGGTTAATTAATTTTTATCGACGCTTTACCAAATCCTACGCAGAAGCCACGGCCCCATTATATAATGCCTTTAAGAAAAATGTTGTATGGAAGTGGACGGAAGAACTAGACATGGCGTTTCAGAGGGTTAAAAAGTTGTTCATAGAATCAGTCGTCTTAAACTACCCGGATTTCAGTAAACCTTTATTTTTGCAATGTGACTCCAGTGACTATGGAATGGGAAGTCAACTCTACCAGCTAGATGATAATGGTGATATTCAAGTAATATCTTTTGCTTCAAAAACATTGAAAGGTGCCGAGTTGTCGTATATGACGGTTGAGAAAGAACTACTCTGTATAGTGTGGTCGTTGATGAAGTTCCGGACTTTTGTGCTTGGCTCAGATTTAACCATAATCACTGATAATAAAGCATTAACTTTTCTAAAACAATGCAGACTACTGTCGGGACGTTTAACTCGTTGGATATTGTTATTACAAGAATTCCCATTTAAAATTCAACACTGTCATGGTAGAGATAATACTGTCGCTGACACTTTGAGCAGATATCCGCAAGATGAAACGGGTGAAGTAGTATTACCACAGCAGTCAGATATTGAAATCACGATAGCAAAATTAACCCAGCGTTTTGATAATGAACTACGTAAAAAGTTTAAAAACATTCATGAACTACAAGCGAGAGATCAAAAATTTGGAGTAATCATAGATAGCCTACAGGGAGCAGGATTTTCCAAATACGCGGATAATTTTAAAATTCATAAAGATAAACTGTTTCACAAAGTTGACGGATCTTGGAATTTATGCATACCAGCGAGTTTAGTTTCCGATATTATATGGAATGTACACGAAGAGGTCGGACATTTTGGTTCGGTTAAATGCATTGCATTGATAAAAGAAATGTTTTATTGGAAGAACCTGGCGAGAACGGTTAGAAAAATCTTAGCAACTTGTGATCTGTGCCAACGCACAAAACACCCTCCGCTTGCTTGTCATGGTGTTTTTACTCCGATAATCCCACAAGGCATAGGACAGCTCGTCGCAACCGATTTGTTTGGACCTATCCCTCGTTCGCAGCGAGGTGCTCAATACATTCTAGTATTTTTAGATGTGTTTTCAAAACTAGTAAGTTTATACCCACTAGCTCAGGCTACGGCAGAAGCATGTTGTAGGAAGCTGGCACACTATGTAAACAATATTCAAACACCGATTCGTATATTGAGTGATCACGGCAGCCAGTATACATCTAAACGTTGGACTAGTGCTCTAGAGAATTATGGGATACAATTATCATATTCATCAATAAGACACCCACAATCTAACCCGTCAGAACGAGTAATGCGTGAAATAGGACGGTTTTGTAGGGCGTATTGCTCAGAGAAACACACTGCTTGGGTAGGATTAGTTCCAAACATAGAAACCTGGTTAAATGTAACTTATCATGAGAGCACGGGCTTCACTCCTTGGGAACTACATTATAATGAGAAACCTGATCGTAAAATTAATAAACTGTTTGAAACTCCTGATAGTGGAATACCAGACACACCGCATAACTATAAAATACAACTTGCTCGAGAAAACTTGGAAAGAAAAGGTAGAAAGCGAAAGAAACGTCACCAAGATGCACACCCAAAAGTAACCACATTTGCAATTGGAGACCTAGTGTTGTTAAAAGTCCCTATACCATCTAGTGCTGAAAGAAAAGTAACTCACAAATTCTTTAATTTATTCGAAGGAGCCTATCGCGTAGCCTCAATACCTGGAACCAATGCGTACCAGTTAATTGACCCAGTTTCAAACATGGATAAGGGAATACACAATGTAGTAAATTTAAGGCCATATCATCAAAGAATCCCATAAACTAAAATCTTGCTTGGAAGAAATCAAAATTAAGTTCAAATATTAACTCAAACCTAATAATAAACTAAACTTGACTGCTACTTAAAATATAAAATTGTGAATTTTAAATAATGACTTTGAATTCATTTTGAATATTGGAATAAAAATTAAATAAATTTTGAACTTGAACTGGTACTAGAGATAAAAATAGAAGCAGAATAATGTTAAACCAGAATGAATAGAGAACCGAAAGTGAGGAGGAGTTTTGAGGGGATTAAAACCTAACAGTTAATAAAATAGAAAGAGTATGGAATAGATTTCAACCAGCTGTTATAAAACTTGACCTTGACTTAAAATAACATAAACAAAGGATGCATAGTGGCCAGCCTCCACAGATAGATAGACACTACAGCTGCAAGAAGCAATAAAAATTAATGACTACTTAGATAAGATAAACAAATCTTCACTGACTGGCAATGAGTACAGTCACTCTCAAATATTAATACACAATTTAAAGGGGAACATCTATTTTAAAACATACTTCTTAGTCAATCATACAACTTAAAGGGGAACACTTCTTAGTGCATCACACACAACTTGTTTTGTCACACACATAATATGTGTTGTCACACCCAAACAAAATATAACCTCACATTTTTATAACATTAAAACTTTTTGAAGTTAAAATTAGCTAATATTGGATTTGTTTTTCAAACATTAAAAATAAACTTACTTTTTATACTAAAATAATTTAAACCTAGTTTGGACTTGTATAAAAGTAGATTTTAAATTGTAGTGGAAATGTTGAAACGTTGAAAGTGAACTTGGAACTCTGAAGTTGAATTTAATTTAAACTTGACAACCAACTTATTTTATAAACTAAACAAACATGTAAAATTTAAAAATAGAAACTAGAAATAAATAGTAAATTTGAGAGCTTTCAGTGAAATAAAGTAAGGCTAGAGAGAAGTGAAACAGAAACAGATAGTGGAGTGTTAGATGATGATAGCCAGCGATTTAGCCGCGGTCGTTTAACCAGTTCCCACTCGAACACTGAAGTTAAGCAACATCGGGCGTGGTCAGGGGTTGAGTGGGTCGCCGCTCTGCCCTGAAACACACGTATATCGCTGGCTAGAGCAGACTAGGGTTCGTAAACTTGTGGTGACAGCTTCGTTCTCCTTGGCGCCGTCTGCTCGGCAGTCCGGGTTAGTGGAGGAACCTATATGACTGTCAAAAGTTACACCGTCCTTTCGGATGGGACGTAAAGCCGTTGGTCCCCTTGGTACTTTTCGGTAGGAGTAGGCTATGTGCCGGTACTGGGTTTCCCCTCCTCCCTTCTCTATTAAATTTGCACTAGTGGGCTACATTGCCTGTTGCAAATAGAGACATAAATAATAAAAAAATAAAATAAGAGGGTGAAGTTAAATACTAGATTGAAAGGTGGTCTCGAGTTAATGTTATTAATAATAATAATAATAATAATAATGTGGTAGTTAATGTGAACGTAAGTGATGAAGTTGATGAAGTTGAAGTTGAAAATGTAAGTGATGATGTTGATGAAGTTGAATTTTATGTGGACGTAAGTGGCGATGTTGGTTAAGTTGAATTTTATGTGGGTGTTTTATGTGGTCGTTAGGAACGATGTTGGTAAGTTGAATTTTATGTGGACGTAAGTGACGGTAAAGTTGAATTTTATGTGGACGTAAGTGACGATGTTGGTTAAGTTGAAGTTTTTGGTGGTATAGGTGATGCGAACTTAGAATTAAGTAAACTTAAAGTGGAAATAATAGAAGTTATTAACTCGGGAGTCACAATAATCTAGTGTTTATCGTTAGCAATAGGATGGGATAGGACAGTGAGAGATGATAGCGAGAGATGAGATAGTGAACTGAGAGATAGTGAATTTTGAACCTTGAAGTAAATTTTTATTTTAATTGAATAAAACATAACTTGACAATGTGGAGACATTGAACTATTTTATGATTAAACTTCTTGAACTTTGCTTGGAACTTTTGCCCTTTTTATTGGAATTTAACCTCACTTTGAATTTAAACTTGAAACTTAACGTGAATTCATACGTTGAACTGTAAATGGAACGTGACCTTGAACTTGAACTGGGATGTGAACTATTGTGCATTTTTTAAAAATTTGGGAATTTTATAAAATCGGATGGGAACCTACTACTACGTGGATTGAATTTGAAATAATTTTGAACTGAACGTTGTTTGACTTACAACTATTTTTAATAAATTCAAACTAGGATTTCACATAGGGTTTAAAATAAAATAAATAAAAATTTGTTCGAGTAAGCTCGATAATAAAATAATACTTGACGTATTTCTGGATTTTGAACCAAACCTTTGTGAAATTTGAACCCGAACAATTATAAAAATTTATTTGAGATATTTGAACAATGAACTAAAACTTGAACTTGACGTTACCTTGTTTTTACAACCTTGTGTATTACCATATTTTGTTTTTGACACATTTTGGATTAGTAAATTTTAATAAATAATTTTTAAAATAATAATTTGACTTTGTGGTGATATTGGATAGAGCTTAACAATAAATTTTATAATTTTAAATCATACTGAACAGAGACTAGATGAGGATGAGGGGATTGAACTGTGGACAGTTCAAATGTTTTTCAATTTTAATTTTTGGCGGACTTATTTGTTACAACAATAACAACTTTTCACATTTAAATACAAACACCTTACACTGACATGGATTTCACAGATGTACTTATTAATAAGACGAGGAGACCGTATTGGCTGAACCAATATTTAATCAACCTTTTAATTATCAACCTTTAGTAATCGTGCATAATTAACTTGTTTTGTTGTCATCGTGTAAT
The DNA here is from genome assembly GCA_024449915.1 of Sweltsa coloradensis. Taxonomy (NCBI): domain Eukaryota; kingdom Metazoa; phylum Arthropoda; class Insecta; order Plecoptera; family Chloroperlidae; genus Sweltsa; species Sweltsa coloradensis. The sequence continues at coordinate 156,685 of JAMZAV010001278.1, read as the reverse complement.
ATTAGTGAGCATGTAATATGTATACGCCTTTTTGTAACAGTTTCCTGTATAGGTTGTGTTGCGTTATATATTTTTTATGGCGTTTTTAAGTATTTAGCGATGTAATTTTTTTGATCGAGTAAATACTTTATTAGATATTTTCTGGTGCGTTTATACCTGTGAGTTAAACATTTATGGGTGGCTGTATAGAACAGCGAGCGAGTGAGTGGGAGAGGTTTAAATAAATAAACCACAGTATAATTATTTGACAAAGCAAACGGGAACACGTGTAAGCGGAATTTTGGAGTCGGTACTTCTTACCTGGGGTATTTGATGGATTTAGATTCTTTTGTCAAACGAAAACTTAGTACAGTGAGTAGTGGGCATACCAAATTAACAGGTTGAACTTTTGAAATTTAGTCTGGAACATATCGAACCTATGAATTTAACTTAGTGTTAAGGTGAAGAGCGGGCGGTTTTCCATTGTAAGACCGGACAGTAACTATAGTTACTACATATTCATTTTCGTATCATCATATCATACCTTTGTTTTCTATTAGCTGATTTTTGTATTGTTATTTTACCTATGTTTAAACAACAGCAATGCTGAATAATTTTAATCGCAATCATTACTTGTGACACTTAATTTTCTGTTGATTATTGGAAAGATTTTCCATTGTGCAATTTAACAATTGTAAAACTTGATTAATAATTTTGACTTTGACTTTATCTCAATGAGAGAATAATTTTGTGGACAGATACAAAGTTGAACCACGCGGTTAGATGGAAGGCATCTGGTTAGACGAAAGCTTCGGATATTTGATTGAAAAATAACTTGATCGATAATTTAATTTTTGCGACAGCACGTAGCTGATTGATTACGTTTATTCAATTGTTTAATTTTTCTCGAGGGGATGGGGTGAGATAGCAGACATAATTAGTTCAGTTAATAGACTGTGTTGTGTTGATTATGCCTGTGATATTTGTGTTCCTCAACCATCCTTTCTCTTTTCATGTCATATTCCTGTATCTTTGTGGTGTCATGTACCTAAATAACAATTGTTTCAATATTATTTTCATTGCTACTGTTGCAATATTTACTTCTATAAAAAAAATCAATGTAAACATTGATAAAAACTGTATTCATTACTGTAATTTTCTTTTTAGAACTATGATTCAAACTAAATATTATTTGCAACCAGTGGTAAATAACCACACTCTCATTTCATTCAAAACATAACCATGCTTGTGAATAAAATAATACTTATAAAACTATAATGTAAAATTTAAATTTAAGAACTTAGTGAAGAACATTCAAAATTTTCACTACATTCAATTTTTCTGCCCTTCAGAGGGGATATTGTAACCTTTTGGTCTGATATAAGACAATTTCAAAGATATTTAAATATTAATTTGTTCCCGCCTTTCAAATTGTATATAGTTATTTTGAATAATTAATTACATTTAAATAATTACATGAACTATTTCAGCCAATAATATTTCATTTTATTGTGTTAAGACAATTTATCAGCCACGCGTAATAAATATTGACTAGTGTTTGTGCTTCGTATCCGCGTCGTCATGGCCAGCTGCGGTGATTACGTAATCGCTGTCCGTATGAACTGTGTGCGGGAATCAAATAAACATGTCACAATCGTAATCTTGTGCGAGAATGGAATGTTTTCTCGTTCACTGCGCTACATTATCGGCAAGTGCACCCGAACTCTGGTCATTCAGTGACGTCACACATAGCTTGTGGAGTGTGGAAACATTACTTTTATCAACATTTGCGCAACACAACTTGCACGTGCGTGCATAAATATCCGACCGAATGACAGTCTCAAGTCGACTTGTGTGTGATTTGTATGCATCTTTTGAATGGTTGGTATCAATAAACTATCTGAGTTTTGTCATGCAATTACGTCACGTTCTCAAAGCGTGAGAATAAAAACTTGGAGAAATTTTAGCTACAACGCATTTACCAACCCTCAAATTACCACCACTTCTGCATGGGCGTAATAGAATAAGCCAATTACAACACTCAATTTCCGTGACTACGTCACAAAATCATCAGTCGAAACGAACGCGAGCAGAGAAGGCTGATTCTTCAAAAACACACTTACTTGGTCTCTCGAGGAGACTTCACGTCCGGGTTGGAGCGGATCAACCAGGATACGAGGGAACGTCTGGAACTTGGAACGTCTGGAACTTGGAACGTCTTGGACTTGGAGATTTTCTCGGATCTTTTGGACAACACATAGGCGGAGGCCTATACATGGACTGATGGGCGAGCTAACTTGGGACCACTGGACCTTAGAGCACTGAACGTCCCCGTACGGAATCGCTGCTTGACCCCTGGACCTGGTCAATTTCTACAATATCTACAAATCTACGAATCGCGATAACACGGTAAAACAAACTTGCTATCTATGAACGAACTTTAAAGAAAACTTTTATAAAATGGCTGGCTAACTTTTTATTATTGAGAACTTTTTATTATTGAGAACTTTTATTATTGGGAACTTTTGAAAATTTGTTAACATGTTTTTGTAATTGTAAATGTAACATAACTTGATTTGATTCATTATAATTGTATTTTGAAACTGGTTTTGTTAATTTGTGTTAACCTTTCGTTGTCTGTCTCTCCCACTCAATATTTTATTTCAGTTTTTATAATTTAAACTTCAGCAGTTGGCAAGACTGCATACCTACTGACTTGAGCTAGACCGGCGCACTCTTCTAAGGTTGGTAATTGTTTTTCTCAACAGCTGTTTGACTTTGAGTGACAGTGAATTTTTGTTTGATTGGATTTTGGATAGCTTTTTTTGTTTTAATTTGTTGTGGGAAGGGCTATTTAGCGACATTGGCTTCAACAAGTGGGGCTTGTTTGTCTATTTAGCGACAATACATACATACATACATACATACATACATACATACATACATACATACATACATACATACATACATACATACAAAAATACATACATACTACTACATACAACATACATACATACAAATACATAATACATACAACATACAAAAACATACATACATACATACATACATACAAAATACATACATACATACAACATACATAATCCCATACATATCATACATACATACAAATCATACATACATACATACATACAAAAACATACATACATACATACATACATACATACATACATAATACATTATACATACATACATACATACATACATACATACATACATACATACTTTACATACATACATACCATACATACATACTACAACATAATACATACATACATACATACATACATACATACATACATACATACATACATACATACATACATTCATAGGCCTACTGATTCCTAAAAGGGCTATCAAAAATCTTCTCTTCCACACAAAATCCAGCTTGAAAAATGTATCTAGGTGCCCGTTAGGGCGCCGCAGCCAAGCCGCGGTGCGCTACACACTCAAGCACCTTATACACCAAGCAGAGTTGGGGTGATTTCGAGGTGTTACCCAGCCGTCATGTAACGTGATGTGAACTTGAAAACTATCACAATCGAGGGGATTTAGGTACCTGACAACACATGCTAAATTTTATTGGGGTACGACCATTCCTTCTTGGTGAAAAAATGGCTTGAAACATGCTCAAAATCACTTTAAGGATGTTAGCTACTCCTACTACTGCTACTACTGCTACTTACATCTAATACGTCGGCCCGCGATTCTGACCAGACGGGTGGGACTACAATGTTCATATTTTACGTGGACATTAAGGTTATAGTATTATATTCTCTTTTGAAAAAAAAAGTTGAAAAAGTTTGTTGGAAGGCTTCCAAATAAAGGTTTTAAAATAAGCCTTATACAATCAACAAGTAACCATAGTTACTTGACACTTGTTGACGGTATAAGCAGAGTACGGCGGGAAAGTGCGATACGTAAACAAATGGCGGACATTTTAAATTTTGCTTCTATGTGTGAAATGAGAAAAGTTGTCATTATACTCTCATAAAACAAATCAGAAACCGTCCCTGACCTAGGCCCAGATGTAGAAAATTATTTATAATACAACAGTGTAGGTCTAAAGTTCCATTAGGCTATAGGACTAGATAAAATTATTACTTACATTACATGTTTGGCAAGCCTAGCCAACCCTAGGCCAGCACAACATAGTTCTGTCACACAATACACACAAACACAATGTCGAAGCAAGGTGTCAAAATAATATGCGCTTGCTCATCTGTTTGTTTACATAATTGCAACAATCAAATCATTTCACGCAACTCGTCTTTCGATTGGCCCGCGTTTATGAAGGCACTGCCATCTAGAATAAATATAGAACTTTTTCGAGCTCTTTGCTATACGCATATCTTTTTAAAGTGTCAAACGAAAACGACTTCGTTTTCAAATTGCGTTTTCAACAGTCATCTCCCACGAACTCAAGAATTGGGGTCCAGTCCTTATACCGTCGTTATACCATGGTTATACCACCTATACCCAGGATGTACATGAATCCGGGTCTAGATATTTTACATCCTATATTGTTATTGCTAATACCATAGAAATTAAATCAACTTTGATAAAATTATTATATTTTAACATATAATTTTGTAATGGAACTTGAAAAAGTAATGAGATCACACACATAACAAAAACTTGTAGAAATACAGCCAAACCTTACACACTCAAAAGAAATGAGATCTAAAAAAAGGGCCAAGCTCATCTACCCTTCCACATTTGCGCATTCTTAATTCATAAACGTACAGTGTCCCATAACAGCATCCTCGAAAAGCTTGGCAAAATAAAATTTGCATGTTATTACGATTTAATTAATTAGAAAAAAGAACTTGGATGAACTATTTCGTTTAAATTAATAATCGCAAATTCTATTTTGCCAAGCTTTTCGAGGATGCTGTTATGGGACACTGTACGTTTATGAATTAAGAATGCGCAAATGTGGAAGGGTAGATGAGCTTGGCCCTTTTTTTAGATCTCATTTCTTTTGAGTGTGTAAGGTTTGGCTGTATTTCTACAAGTTTTTGTTATGTGTTCCTGTATTCCTGGCAAGCACCCAGACTCCCTTTATGTACCTACCTGTACCAAAACCACACTTCACCGACACGGCATTGTTTTTTAAACATACGATGAAACAAATCTTCTGGAGAGAACTCTGACCATTGGTAGGTCAAATTTTGTATAAAAGTCTACATTTCACATTAAAGGGGTTTCTGCCCAAATTAATAACATGAAAATGGTTCGATCGAGGCATGATTATGATCAATATTTTATTTATTTAATATTATGACCGTGTTTCTATGCACAAGCCCGCATTATACAGTTGTTGTTCGATAGCGATTGATTTAAAAGTTTACCCCGGCTGGTGCTTGAACCTAGAACCTCAAGCTCGACGTACAATTATTTCACATTTGAGGCTTTCTCTGCCTGGAATTATAACATTACCATTGTTATATAGATAGGCCTTGATAGCCCACACAGTTTGGCTGAAATGTTAAACGATTTAAAACATAAAGATAATTGGAATGCCATGTCCTGATCGAACCATTTAAAATTTGAAATGCGAGTATTTTACATTAATAATACCAAAACTGTTTTTTCCACTGCAGGCTTACAGTAGAAAAAATGAATGACCCTGATGTAGGGCTGTGGAAGTAATAAAATAGGGAAAATGTCCTTGTTATGTTTTATGTGTACCAAACATGCAATAATTAGGCCCTACTACGTGAATGCGGGAGTGCACTGATTTACTAAATTTTCCAGTGTCCTAAAAAGTCAGTGGTCCTAAAAACATCAACACTGTCCTAAACTGCTTGTACCGACTTGAAGAAATAGCTCATTAGCTTACTGTGTTCTTGCTGATACTGTACTAGTGGGGGTGGGGATAAGACACCTCCTCTTTTTGGCATTGTATTACCAAGTCAAAATACATAGTTTGATGACATGAGATTTTGCACACTTCATTTTTAGGACACTGCAAACATTTGGTACAAGATTTTTTAACGAAAAGTTTCGTAAAACAAGCAGTACTTAGGCCATTTCATTTTAGGACATTTTAAATTTAGTACAGTGGTGATTTTGGTACAGTTTTTATTTTTAGTACACTTAATATTTTGTGGGACAGATGAGTTTCACTTAAATTTTCAAAGATTCAGAGGCAAGTAACTTAGGCCATTTCATTTTAGGACAGTGATAATTTAGTCACAGTGATTTTGGTCAGTTTTATCATTCTGGTAACACTGTAATTTGGTTTAGGCAGATCGTTTAACAAAACGTTTCATAGAGTTGATGGCAATACTTAAGACATTTCATTTTTAGGAACAGTGTTAAATTAAGTACACTTTGATTTTGTACAATATAATTTTTAGTACACTGAAAATTTGTTACAGATCATTTTAAGACGATTCCATTTTTTTTTTTTTTTCTATAACCAAAGTGTTGTCTTATCAGCGTAAAGTCTATTCGGACCCGAATTTTTATGAATTAGGACATTCCAGGTCAATTCCTGACTTTCACTAGGGAACCAAAATTTGATAATTCTTTTGCACGATAAAGGATTTTATTGTTATTTTGTTCTTCGCGTGCGCTCGCTGGGGCATGCCTATGCTACTGTACATACCTAAAATTTTTGGACATTCCCGCACTTTGGCTTATCATGTTTTGTCATTAGGGTTCGGTACACTTATGGCCAAAAATGTTTCGATTTTCGACGCTGGGGTGCGGACCGAAACAGTCATGTGGCCCGGTCCCTAGGCATAGGGCCGGATGCTGTCAAAATTAAAACCGGGGCCAAAAACTTTTTTTGAAATTTCTCAAAAAAGTGTTGCTTTTGGTGAAATCCAAAAAACATTTGTTTTTCTCTATACTCGAGCGATGTCTTGATACGATTCCGGCCCTTTTGGTGCTCTGCGGAACCAGTGGGGACGTGGCGAGGCGAAATTTTGACGCCCAGAATAGTGTACCGAAAAATTGGGTCGTCCCGGAAAATTCTCTCAAAAAGTCGGAAAATGGTCCGATTTCCATTTTTTTTCTCTAAATGTTCGGGACAGCGATGCGGTATGGAAAAAGTCCCGAGAACGTACCGGGAGAATATTCATCACGAAAATTTGGAAAAATATCGATAACATCGCAAATACGAATTCCTGGGTGGGGGGAACATTTGTGCGTGGTTTTTGAAAAACTCGGCGTCATGGAAAATTCGAAGAATCGTGATATTTGTATATGTGCACTGTGTATTATATATGTGGCAGTAATTTGGCTCAGTTGGTTTATTTAGGACATTGAAAATTTAGTACATTGTACTGTGATTTGGTACAGTTTAATTGTCAGTGCATCACTTGTACAATTTGGTACATATTATAGTGTTTGAAAGTTTCATCGATTCATAGAAATAACTTTAAGCCATTTCTGTTTGGACATTGTGAAAATTTATTACGCTGTTATTTTGGGAAGTGATTTTTTTAGTACACTGTAAATTAAGACCCAAGGATCGTTTTTTTACGAAAAGTTAAATAGATTCACAGCAAGTACTTAGCCATTTTATTTAAAAACAGTAAAAATTTGGTAAACTTTAATTTTTGGGACAGGTTTTTTATACACTGTAAATATAGTACATAACCGTTTAAAAGTTTCAATAGAATCACAGCTATACTTCTATACAACCACTGCTTCTAATTCAGAGGAAATTAGTATGGACCATACAGGAGGTACGAGAGTATCCCGTGAAACTCAAATACTCCACACGTGAAGTGAAAATTAGTACACAGTGACATTTTAGGACAGGTTTTTTAGTACAACCTGTAAATTTGGTACCCATCGTTTTCACAAAAGTTTCATAGATTTTCAGCAAGTACTAAAGCCATTTCAAGTCAAGAACAGTGAAAATTTTAGGACACTGTTGATTTTGGAAAAACAGTTTATTTTAGTACATAAACTGTGTTAATTTTGTACAGTCGTTGTTATACGAAATATTTCATAGATTTCGCAATGAAATTTAAATGCCATGTTCATTTACATCAGGACAGGAAAGTTTAATTACACTTTATCATTTTGGGCAGTTTTTTAAGTACACTATAAATTTTAGTACACTGACACGGACAATAATCGTTTTCCCACGAATAGTTTTCCAAATAGAATTTTTTCCAGCAAGTACTCCTTAGCCATTTCAAGTCAAGAACAGTGAAATTTAGTAGACACTGTGATTTTGGACAGTTTCTTTAGTACACTGTAAATTTGGTACACATCCGTGTTTCAACGAAACGTTTCATAGATTTAACAGGCAAGAACTTAGCGTGTTTCAGTTGAGGAGCAGTGACAATTTAGTACACGGTAATTTTTGGGTCAGTTTTTTTGTTACACTGAAAATTGAACAGATCGTTTTTAAACGGAAGGTTTCGTAGGATTTTCAGCAATTACTAAGCCAATTCATTTTTTGGACGTGAAAATTTTAGTACACTGTCTTTTTTTGGACCTTTTTTTTAGTAGCACTGTTAGTTTGGGACATATCGTGTTTACGAAACGATTTCATAGATTCTGAAGTACTTAAGCCATTTACTGTTTAGGGGGACGGCGTGAAAATTAGTACCTGTGATTTTGGACAGTTTTTTTAGTTCCTGTAAATTTGGTACAAGATCGTTTTCAAGAAAACTATTTCATAGTTTCAGCAAGTACTAAAGCTTTCATGTTAGAGACAGTGAAATTTTAGTACACTGTAATTGTGGACGAATTTTTTAGGTACTTACTGTAAATTTGGTATAGATCCTGTTTTTGAGAACAGTTTCATAGAATCACAGCTAGGTACTATGAGCTATTCATTTTATGACAGTGAAAATGTTGTAACACTTTTTTAGTTAATATTGTTAATTTTGGTATATATGGTTTTTTATACTAAATGTTTCAAGATTCACTAGCAGTCCATCAGCCAGTTCAATGTTTATGACAGTGAAAATTAGGAAACTGTGATTTGGGGACAGTTTTTTTTTTAGTACACTGTAACTTTGGTACTGATCGTTTATACGAAAAATTTCATATGATTTACAGCGAGTACATTACAGACCTATTTCAAGTCAAGGACAGTGGGAAAGGAAGTTAGTACACAATGTTGATTCTGGACAGGTTTTTAGTACTCTGTTAATTTGGTACTGATCTGTTTATACGACGCAATTTCATAGATTTACAGCAAGTAACCGAAGCCATTTCATTTTGTGAACGGTGGACAATTTAGTACACTGTCTCTTTTGGACACTTTTTTTTAGTTCACTGTTAGTTTTATACATATCATTTTTACCAACTTTCAGAGATTCTGAGCAAGGTACTAAGCCGTTTCACATCGTTGAGGACTGCTGAAATTTATGTACACTGTGATTTTTTGGGACATGTTTTTTTTTTAGTACCTGTAATTGTTGGTACAGATCGTATTTCAAGAAAGTTTTATTAGATTTTACTTTTACTTAAAGGCTTTTCATGTTTAGGCACTCCAGTAAACAATTTACAGAACACTCGTAGTTTTGGGAAGACTTTTAAGTACACTGTTTATTTTGGTACAGTATCGTTTCTAAGAAAAGTTCTTTGATGTTACAGCTATAGTACTAAAGCATTTAATTTTTGTGGGACACAAGTATAGAATTAGTTCACCTGATTTTGGGACACCTATTTTTTAGTTCACGTTCTTAGTTGTTTAGACATATCATTTTACAACGTTTGTCAAACACAAAAAGCCATTTACCAGTCGAGTTAAGGAGCAGTTGTGTGAAGAATTTAGTCCACTGTCTTTTGGCAGACACTTTCTTAGTTACACTGTTTAGTTTAGTAGCATATCTCATTTTTACGAAACGTTTCATAGGATTCTGAGCAAGTACTTAAGCCATTTCAGTTGAGGAACAGTGCGAAAATTTAGTATCGCTGTGATTTTGGACGTTTCTTTTTAGTACATCCTGTAAATTTGGTCACATTGATCGTTTTCAGAAAAGCTTCAGAGATTTACAGCTAAGTACTTGATTATGATCTTTTTTCCTATGTTCAAGTGGAACAGTGAAATTTAGTTGTACACTGAGTTTTGTGGGTTAGATTTTTAGTACACTGTTAATTTGGTACAGATTCGTTTTAGATAAAGTTGTCATAGAATCACAAGCTTGTCTTCTATTTTCATTTTTAGAACAGTAAAATGTAGTTCACTGCTAATTTGTGTGGAGATCAGCAAGTCGAGCTTTTTTTTAGTGTATTGTTTATTTCGTACATATATTTGTAACAGAATGTTTCATAGATTACAGCAAGTACTTAAGGCCATTTCATGTTAAGTACAGTGCAAATTAATTTAGTATCTGTTGATTTCTGGGACAGTTTTTTTTAGTACACTGTAAATTTGGGTACAGATCGTTTAGCAAAAAGAGACAAATTTCATAGAGATACAGCAGTACTAAAGCCATTTCAAGTCAAGGACAGTGAAAATTTAGTAACAAGTGTGATTTTGGGACATTATTTTTAGTACCTGATTAATTTGGTACAGATCGTTTTACGATAGTTTCACATAAATCAGAATATTTAGAGCAAGTACTAAAGCCATTTCATGTTTAGGAGTGTGAAAATTTAGTACACTGTGATTTTGGGACACTTTTGTTTAGTTCAATGTTTATTTGGTACATACCGTTTTTACGAAACGTTTCATAGGTTTCAAGTACTTAAGCCATTTCATGTTAAGGACAGTGAAAATTTAGTACACTGTGATTTTGGGACAGTTTTTTTACAAGAACTCTGTACAACTGTTTTTGGTACACATCGTTTTCACGACAATATTTAATAATATTTACAGCCAGTACTAAAGCCTTTTTCATGTATAGGGACAGTGAGATTTAGTACACTGTTTAATTGGTACAGACGTTTTTACGAAAAGTTGTATTACAGTCTCAGCTAGTACTTAAGACTATCAATGTTTAGAGACAGTGAAACTTTTAGTGCACTGTGATTTTGGTACAGTTTGTTTTTTGGTTTAACCTACACTGTTAATTTGGTCCGATCCTTTACACGAAAAATTTAATAGATCCACAGCAAGTACAAGGCCATTTCCATGTTTAGACAGTTGCAAATAGCACAGTGTATTTTGGTACTTTTTTATTTTTAGTAGACTGTTTATTTTGGTTCAGATCGTTTAACGTTGAGTTTTCATTGTACAACACGTAGTACTTACTTAGGCTAATTCATTTTTAGGACAGTGCAAATTTGATTCAGATCTTTTAAACGAAAACACTTTATTTGTAACAGATTTCCTGAGGCCATTTCCTTTTTAGGACAAATGCACGAGAGTTTGGAATTCTTTATTTTTAGGACACAGCAAATGTGGCACACGTCGTTTAAACCGAAAGTGTCATTGGTGTACACAGCTATTAATTCAGGCCGTTTAATTCTGGACAGTGTAAACAATTTAGTTCACATTATGATTTTGTGTATCATGTTGAAATACATGTAAATAACGAATGTCATGAAGGTCGAGCACGATATTTATCGATAACGAGACACACTTACACGCGCGTACTGATAGGCGGGCGGATCAGAAATGTGGTGGGCGTCAGTCTGAACTGACGTTGATACACCAGTGACGCAGAAACGCGATCGTTGGTCGAATCATCGAACAATGCACTTCGCTTGTTTAAGTCTTGTTGAGGACAATGAGCGCCGGACTACCTGTCCTTTCTACTTAGTTAGAACTTCGAGCTCTGTATAGAAATGCTGGTCGTCTATTACGTATGCATTTTAGATCCATACATAGCCAATTAGCAAGTCACGCCTTACAGCGATTTGTACTGGTGCATGCAAAGTGCAAAATTTAATATTGAGTATTCGTTATTGATAATTTGATCAACAATATTGTAAAATAATATGAAGTTATAATTAACTCTATGGATAAGGAGTGGGTTTGTTTTGGAATTACATATTATTTTAATTTTTAAGTTTATAGATTTTTATATTAGTTCAAAAGTGCAATTTATTTACACAAAACATAATCACACAATACAACGTTTTATCTATAAACATGTAAAGTAGTAACTTATTATGCGAAGAACATGAACAAACTATGAAAAACGCGAAATCGTTGTAAGAAGATGGCGTGCTTGTGTTGAGCTACCGCAGGATATTCCTTTTCCACCCCTACGCAAGGCTGGATCTTGCATGGGCCATGGGTTTTCTCTTTGTGCCTAGTATCGGCTTATTGTCGCATTATCGTTTTAAATGAACGCGCCGTATACACACTAACTCAAAACGTATCATTTTTTTATACATTATACATCAATGAACCCAAATGCCGGAATGTTACGTCTATTTATCAAAGGCTCTCTACACCTAGGAATGTGGGAGCCTCTGGCTTCAAATCATAGAACATGTTTTGAAATACAAACAATACTAGGAAACATACCAGTACTAAATACGAATAAATCATGCAAGGTTTACTCAATCTTCCAGTGGAATCTTGGGAATTTTCTTCTTGGGACACAACGAACGCAACAACACAAGATTCGGACCCTTGGTCACTGCAATGCATTAACTGCCTCGATATTCAAACCATCTTTCGATAAAAATGATTCTTTGAAAGCCTGAAGGGGCGGGGGGGGGAAGACCTGGGTTCAAACCCCGGTCGGGCATAGATTTGTATATTTCTGCATTGTATTAAATTATAGAACTTTTTTGAAATACATAGGCCGCTACATTAGCAATACTATGGACAACATAGCCGCAAGTATATATAACGAGTAAATATTGCAAGGTATCCTCCATCTCCCAGTGGGAATTTTGGGAAACCTTGGCGAGCAAGATTCGGTACAACCTTGGTCACTGAAATGATTTCCTGCTTGAATATTTAAAACATGATACATACAAATTATTTTCAGAATAAAAGCATTGTCGTTGAAATAATGTGACATCAAATTTGATCTAATTTTACACACATTTATTATTTCATTGAACTTTTGAATCGAACAGATTTTGCTAAACATTGTTATCATTTTTAGTAAACTGGTATCGATCTGGTAAAATTTCAGTGCAATCGGTCTAGTGGTTTGGCCGTTGTTCATTGCGGTGCATTTCCGCAAAAGCGACCAGTCGCCCGTACTGGATCGGAACAATTGTTACTTTCGCTTGTTATAAACCACGACAGTAAAAACGTCTGATTGTTGGCGGGGCTGCCTGGCTACGGAATTGTGCGTGCTTTCTACAAGCCGTTGTTAATAACTAGGAAAAGCCAACGTCGTTGTAAAGAAACGAGTGAGCGAGCCATGTGTTGAGTACCTGGTAACATTCCATTTCATCCCCTACACAAGGCTGGATTCCAACATGGTTCTTTGCCTCGCGCTTTCTGTAGTTGGCTATAAGGCCCCTGTATACCCGGAATGTGGGAGACCCGGTTTAAACGACGGTCATGGATATATTTTTGTAATTTCTGAATTGTAATTAAAAAAATAAAGAGCATGTATTGAATTGCATGCACATTACTATGAAACATAGCCAGTACGAAATAGCGTGAAAGATTGCGCAAGGTTAAACTTTCTCCAGCGGAAAGTTGGGTAAGCCTTCAGCGTACAGTTCCCGCACCACCACACCTTCATTCTGCAAAAATTATTCCATAATAATATTGTTTAAGAACATAACCATTTGTTGCAAATTACATCCTACACATTTCAGCCTATAATTCTCAGTGTATTATGAGTCTTGTAGGCTTAAATCGTGTACGCGGAGTTAATGTAACTGCACGCTAAATACTTGTACCGGCTGTCCGTTTAAAGTTTTCAGTACATCTTTTTTAGAGCCGTTTCTGATCAAAGTCACTCACAGACAAAAAACAGATCTTGTGCCGTTTGTGGCGTTGAAATTGTATACTTCATCGCTGCATGCGCTCCCTCGTCTAACATATTGTGGGTATCTTTTAAAATACACCAGGGAAACGCCTGAAAGTAGACGAGACGAGTAGAATAGACGATGAGTGAAGTCCATGTGGTTGAGTACCCGGTATCATTCCCCATACTGGGCTAGATCCAGCCTTAGGTATAAGGGAGAAACGCACAAAGTCGTTGATAATCGAGTGAGTGAGGCCATGTGTTTCAGTACCCGGGAAAATTCCCTTTCCTTCCCCTGTACCTAAGGCTGGATCTATCTGCCAGTATGGGGAATGATCCGGTATACTCAACACATGGCTCACACACACACGTCTATCATGAATTGGCGTTTCCTATTATAATCATTGCACAAACATTTGTGGTCTACAGACAACCCTTGTTCAACAGATACCCAGGCTGGAAATGGAACGGTGCCAGCTAGTGTAACACCCTAGACTAGTTACTGCTTGTACTGCCTTCCAGCGTCAATGTAGGCATATGACAAATTGAAACATTTAAAGCACTATAGACTCGAAAAGAGATAAAATTGGTTTTAGTTTTTTACGGTTTCAGGGCTCGTCACCGTTCGGAAGTTATAATGCGCCACTTCTAGTCTAAGTGATATAGTGAGGAAAATCATATTCTATCAGCACCAGCCAAGGGGTATGTGAAAGGAAAAGGGGTTTCTCCGCAGGGGGGGGGTGTCGTCAATTTGTCTTGCATCGTTCGTGTTATCATGGTCGTCGTCGTCAGAGGTCGTCTGGGAAGGGAGGTGCCCTGGTGACCCCCACCAAAAAGTCACTATAAATATTGGATTATGTTCATACGAAGTATACAAAAAAATTTGGATAATATTATAGCCAAATACTACTGTTTACCCATAATAAAATGTGCCAACGACATTATATATAATAAGTTAGGAACACTTCTCACTGAAAATGCGGAAGAATTGAAATTGGTAATGTTCCCAATATTAGTTTCAAATTTTTTGTTTTGGTGATGTGATCCAATATTCCTAGTCCTACTGAAATTGCTGGATTACAACTTTATTAGCTACCCACTATAAAAATGATAATTATAGACTAAATTACTTTTCTCTACCTGACGTTTCTAGCTAGCCAGAAAGTAATTTATTTCACCTCTTTGTCCGCGTCACATACAGTTCCTATAACCGCTAGATGTGATCGTTATTTTTTTTGTAAATTGTATTATTATTTAATTAATATTTCCATTTATTTGTACAACATTTGACATGTTTTGATAATAAATGTGGGAATGACAGAATTGTCAGCAATCGGAACCAATATTATTTTTATGTATAAACGACATCCTCCATGTTTCTTGCTGGAACGAAAAGAAAACAACAGTTATACACATGTTTTTTTTCTTTATTTTTATCACTGTTTATATTTCTGGTATTTAGCCAACGACGAATGAGATTGAAAATCGCATTGAAATATACTTATGTAACCCATTTTTTAAGTTGTTCTCAGCCTACCCACATGTACTAAATTGTTTTGACGTTCATCTCTCGTTTTGTACAGACCAACAGTGTTGGTCATACAAAGCAGCGTTATGCGCTATATATAAATATATATTATAGTAAGATGTGGGTGGGCGCGGATGAAATCCCGTCGAGATAGGCAATCCTGACTGAAGTTTTATTTCGAGGTTTTCAACTTTTCTCGTCGCCATATTGCATGCAAGGGATTGATTCCTCATAACACAGTGACCTTGGAGCTTGGACTTCCCCTTCATACGCACTCCTAAAATACGTAGTTAAACTCCTGAAAAGGGGCATGCATTGCACCCTGAGCATGTTACCCACGAAAGCAAAAAATATTAACATTTTATTATTATATTTATTACTTACTTACAATTAAAACAGCTTGTAGTCGTTGGTTTTTACATAAAATATGAATATGTTAAATACAATACATAAAAATAATACTATAAAATATTTAACAATACTTTTTTACAGTTTGATATTACATTTTTGAATAAAAATAAAAACTTCTT
Source organism: Sweltsa coloradensis (assembly GCA_024449915.1). Classification (NCBI taxonomy): domain Eukaryota; kingdom Metazoa; phylum Arthropoda; class Insecta; order Plecoptera; family Chloroperlidae; genus Sweltsa; species Sweltsa coloradensis. The sequence goes on along the minus strand of JAMZAV010001278.1, from coordinate 140,813 downwards.
AATAAATATTAAAATTAAATAAACTATGAAATGTTTGATTTGATGTATATAACAAACAAACATTGCAATATGTTGAACTACGTGCGTAGACCGGAAGGTAGCCTACATGTGCGACAGCAATGATTGAATGAAAACACTCTCACACAAATTCTCCCTGTGTTTCCTCTCCTATTTGGCACTTGAACTGTTGGTGGTGTGCAGGGGAACATAAAAGGTCAATTGTATGCTGAGAAGAAGAATATACATCGATAGTGGTTCACTGGGGGCTTTGTCATCATCAGCTCAAAGATGTACCGGAACGGAATAAACATTAAATAAATTATATTTAGAGGTCTACTCATCATTTATATAACTTCGATTTTCGTGTGGGACGGGTTCGAGGGACAGTAAATCAAAGGCGACCTAATCCAACCCTGTAGGCCCGACGAAAAAGAGTTACAGTGTTGCGATAACCAACCAGATCGATATTTTTAATAGGAAATATAGCTAATCAGTGGTATTGATGTGACAGTTCGAACACTCGCGGATCACGCCCAGAATCAACAAGGCGATATCAGAACAACTCTGACTTATTATGAGCTCGTTGCTAGGCCGTTTCTCCAAAATCACCTCTGACTTTAACTTTTTAGATATGTGTTTTGTTGCTTTCCTTGTATTTTTTTCACCGTTTACCAACTCCTAAGACAAGAACTGATGTGCTTAAATCCCAATCAGAAGTTAGTAAACCTTGCTGACCTTTGCAATATAAATATATAAAATAAAAATATTCCGGGTGTACCTTGATACACTTTTTGGATTAAATGTGGTCATGTAAAACATTGTGATTTTTGTGCGTGAACACCATAGATCGAAATGAGATGTCCTTATTTCAGTAAACAAAACGTCATATGTCATGTGAGGTTTATCAACTTTTTACAAAAAATAGTTATTATACATATATTATACATGGACGAATAGGTTGAAAAATGCAACAAATCTTAATAATTTTGGGTTAGAATTAAGACACTATTGTTGACGGACTAAGGCCACACTCTAGGTGCCACAGCTACACACACTACGCACACGCACACGCACACATTCACACTAACCAACACAACCATAAAATAGTATTATAACAATACTTATGCATTTGAAATCAAGTGGAATGTATTTTCTTCAGTTCCCAAATTTATCGTTTTTATTTTAGTTAGTTCTAGATTTGTTAATGGATAGTTTCGTATATTATATTGCACTTGTGGAATAATCTTTCTGTTGCAAATAACAAGACTTATTAAACTAATTTAAAAAAAATTGATTTATGATAGTATAATGAAAACGTTAAAACAATAATGCAATTGCATAATATGCATGGTCTGAATTCAGTACTTTCTGAGTTGAGAATTTAAATAAGACGGCTGAGTGGCCGAGCAGCAGTAAACGAATTTCTATTGAAAATGTCAGGTTGCGAGCTGCCCTGACCGACGTGCCATATCGTAAATTCGGGGGATATAAAATCATTTGCATACTAACGTATTAGAGGGTAGCTCATTTCCATATCAACTTAGGGATAGCTCATCTGCATACTACTGTATTAGAGGGTAGCTCATTTCCATATTCACCGTAGGGATAGCTCATTTGCATACTAACTGTATCAGAGTGGTTGCTCATTTCATAGTCACTAGTGATTACCTCTTCTGCATTGTTCAATCAATCACCGTTTGTATTGAATAATTATATTGATTCCTAATAACAATCCCCAATGATCTATGGGCCTAGAGACCGAGTTACAGGTTGTGTAGATGCCTTCAAGGTTATACGAATCTGGGAGAAGCTTGTTTCGACGAGGGAATAGCAACAGAGCGTACTGTGTACGAGTAGATAATTGGTCTTCACCTGATACCTTTTCAAAAGGAACAGAATTCACAACCCCGCCATCCGTCTCGAATTTTACTAGCGAAGTCTTGCAGTGGACGTCCTAAAATGCCTGTCGACGAGACACATTAGTGTGCATGGGCAACATCAAGTTAATACCCTCAATCTAAACTCAGTTTCTTGGTACGTGATGTGTCGCAGTAAACAACAAAATTAGTCTGGTTCCCAGATAGGGGGTAACTTGGCTTCAGGCCAGAAGGTCCTAAGTCCACTGTTTAAAACATTGGAGAGAAAATATCAAGTTCCACACTACAGAGTAGATAGTCGTTTGGATTCGAAGAAAATACAGATAGCAGTCACAAGTGGGGGTAAAAACAGTGAGAAGTTGCAGCGCCATGCGCTTGCACAAGACAGTGGGTTGAAGCAAGTTAGGAGTTGTAGGTGGTTGGGGAGTAGGTGTGGTGGGCCTATCGGCGTGTGGACAGTTCCTAAGTGAGGGGCAACCAGGCCTGTCATATAAGCAGATGGAGTCGGTAGCATGAATTCTAGGGGGCACTTATTTAAAACGGACATAGTTGTTTTACGTTGTGATGCTAATAACGAAGTTCTTCTCTGAGTCTTAATGAGTGAAATATCGAAGTACATGATAATTAAATACAGTTTTGATTGTGTTAAACATAATTACGTGGCGAATCTTGAATAGCAAGTGTGAATATGTGTCAAAATCTAACTAATGTAATTAATCTTAGAAAACATAAAGTTTAGAGGTACTGAAGAAAATTCAATCATACTGTAATCAATCGTTCATCAACGCGTCAACCGCGCGTGTACTATTGTCCAAAGTAACGTACGTCGTGATACCGCGCGTGTGCCAGTTGCCTAATCGTGTCGATAACCATCCAGCTACCGCGAAGACAGCGAGTTCATTCCGATCATCGTGTTTAGAAGCAAAGCTAACAGCAGAATCTTAATTACCATATAAACAATCATAATTCCATCCGTTACATCGTGTTTAGTAGTAAATACTACAACGCCAGAACCCCACGAGGAGAACTTCAATTTAGGAGCCGAGGATTACGCCATAGCGGAACAGAATCAACATCAACAACGCGTCGATAAATAGTGCGCCATAATGTACAAAACAAAAAACAAGTTACGTGTGAATAATGATCACATATCATTATGATGGGCAATTAGTGAAAGTTATATAAAAGCCAACAATACAAAATCAACGAACGAAAAGTACAACAGCACAATAAACATTGTATAAGACTACATAAGGATAGCGTACATGGCCCTCTGACATAACAAGTAATCTTACCTTCTGTCTAAAAACCTCTACTTTAGTGTAATAATACATAGTTAAGGACAAAGAGCTCTTAGGTAGGAAACCGCCATGTTTAATGTAATCACATAACCAAACGCAAAAATATTAACTTTTGAGGTTTCAAACGTTAAACAACATATTATCATTTAAATAGCAACCCTTACAATATCCCACAGTAGCTACTAAAAAAAAACCCAATTTTTTTTCGGCAATTAGCCTGTAGGTATAAGATGCTGACAAGGAGTCCTAGCCGTCCGCAGTGACAGCACGGGAGACTGAGATACGCAGAGTAAGAGAGGTAAAAAGGTGATAAAGATCTTACAAACCTTGTTTATGTAAATACTTCCGTGATGAACCTAATTTTTTCGGTTAGATAATCAATAAGAGAATTAATTACCAATTTAAAATTGAAGCTAGGGCTCCTGTGTGAAAACGATTGAGCTAGTTACACAAATATTTCGGTAAATTTTTTGTGGCAGCAGGTACCAAAGCCGGGCAGCAGCAGGGCTCGCTGTCACAATGTGGCTAACCCTAAAGTGTGCGGGCATGTTAGGTACCGCGACCCGAGATTAGCCGAAAATTCTAACCTTAAGGTTGATAGGAAAAAAAGAAACGCGACAAAATTGTCGGAAAACGAGGGAGATACGGTGATTAAACGTGGACGATCAAATCCAAGAGGACAATAGAAATTAACGATGCTATTGCTACGATTAATGAGGTTTATCAATGAGAAAACAAACAGGCTAGAAAACAGTCAAGAAAAACGATAGGAAAAACAGTCAGAAGACAGCTAGAGAACAGATTTAGAAAAAAGTGTAAGGGAAATCAAACAGAAAACAAACAGTCAGAAGAAGCGCTAGAGACAGTTAGAAAAAAAAGTGGTAAAGGGAACTAAACGAGGATAGAGCACAGTCACAAAAAGGATTAACAGCTGTAATCAGAGCGAGGAATTGAGAGGGTATAGTGGAAAAACCAGGAGTTAGGAGATTACGAAAGTAAATGAGGGAGGTCGATAATGAAGAGAGTAAGAAAATCATGATAGGGACGATATGAATAAAGGGAGAAGAGTTAATTGACAGTGCAGTTTTTAATCGAGAATGATAACCTAAACAGTGTAGAGATGGAGGTAGAGTGTGCTGAGAGCATGGAAAAATAGCCCTTAAAAAGTAGAAAGGAGAGATTAATGTTGATAAGAATGATACGAAAGTGGATGAAGAGTTGAATGAGTGACTGAGTGTCATGATGTGAATGAGGAAGAAAAAAGAGTCCTCGAATGTGTAGAGAGTTTCGAGGTCGCGTTGATAAGGAAACGGATAGTGATGAGTTCAGGGGGGATGAACAGTTTGATACAGCTCAGTTGTGCGCTCGCGTGATTCAAATGGGAAATGGTAATGATCTCCTCTGAGCGTAGTGAGGATTGAGCGTATAGAGAAAGTGTATGGAGTTTTGAATATGGGTTACCCTCTCTTTGTTCTGCTCTTAGCTTACTTCTATCCAAAGATAGTGGAGTTAAAACTGATAAGATTTGGGGTTAAAGAGTAAGAGGTGGAAGAAGTAATGCATGAGGTGATGCACATGTTTGCGAAAGTAAACGTATCCAATGAGTAGGTGGAAGAAAAAGGCTAGACTGGAGGGGATTATTATGGTTAGTTTTTAAAACGAGGCATCTAGGACAGAAGCATGGGACGTCTAAAGGGCGCAGGAGAAAATGAATGGAGGACAACAAGAGAGAAAAACGAAAGTGAAAATGAAGTGTCTATTGTAAAAAAACAGTTCCCCCCCCCCCCCCCCCCCCACCCAACCAAACTGGAAAAGAATAACTGTCAGTGAGTTTTGTATTATTAGAATTAAGATGTGGTAGATAAGGACTAACGTGCAAGCTGTATTTAATAATAAATGCAAATAGAAGTGTTTGTAATTGTTGCTTTAATTGATGAACACGATGATCTCTGTAATTAGCAAAGGTTAAATAAGTCAGTGTATGATTTTGAAGTTGAGTGATTTGGCGGGTTGGAAGCTATGATTGGGGCATGTCCCAGAAAAGAGAGGATAGGTCTGCATTACTGAAGAGGAAAGATTTTTTTTTGTAAGAGATCATGAGACATGAGGATATGATAGAGAGCTAGTTAAACTATCAAGATGTAAACATGCCATTGGTAATGGAGATGATCAGATAGTGTCAAAATGAGATAATAGGTTAAATGCCTCGTTAATTAGGAAGCTGCGTTATTTATCAACACGAAGTAACATGCGGTGATAATAATAGCATTGTAATAAAAAAATGCGATAGTAAAAGGTTCAATGTTCTCCTTATTCGAGAATAATGGTAAAAGATGATAGGGACTGTGATGATATAATGTGCTAAATGCATGCGTCGCATATATAAAATCTTTCAAAGTAGGTAGCGATTTTTGTATCTAGGAGGGGGTTGTTTCAATTTGTAGTTTTTTTAATTCATTACTCAAATTACTCGGGTAATTAATACAGGGAGATTTAACAAAGAGTCTAGTGACAGGTGATCAAAGTTGTAAGAACACCATGGCACACTTTGTGGGGGTGAAAATAAATAAATATGTAATTGAGTTGCAATCAAACGTCAGAACATGGGGAAGCCTAGGTCTAGCTGTTTTTTCTGGAAAGTACACTTGGTCCTTGTATAGGATAAGGATGTTTGTTTGTCGTAATTGGGGTGTACGTGTTACTTTTGTGTGGAATCTCGCAGAGTAGCCCTACCTAGTCTATTGTTTGATCAAGGATCGCGTATGTTTATTAATGAAGTCTTGAGGGGGTAGCTGAGCGTAATTTTATTCAAGCTTCGCAGTAGAAAAAGTTAGTCTATCCCGTGTTATTTATTTTGTTGTAAAGGCCAGTGCTCTGTCATAAAGTAGTCTGCTACGTATTTTTAAATGTGGGGGTGAAGATAGAGATGTTCACAAACGTTTAATTTTAAAGAATGCAATAGTCAACAACAAGATCCGGTAAAGAAGGGCCTAAGTGGGTTCAATTAGGTATGTCAAGCAGGACTGATAAGGACATAGCGATAGCCGAGGAAAGCTGCCACGTTTAATTGGTGGAACCACATATGTTTTTTTTATGGCTCTTACTAGGGTGGCATCAAATCAATAGGCAACCAGCGTCCTAGAGTGTTGTAAATATAAAGATTGTTCAAGGCTCACTGATCAGTATAAAATGTTAAATTTTGTTGTAAAGTGGGAGTAGGCCGGAGCCGCCGATCCACTATTTTAATATTAATTGAATTTTAATGAAAATTGCACCGAAAAGAGGGTTAATTCGCAAACAGAACGTGACGATAATTGAATAATTTGTTGAGAGGAAAACAGTTTATCGGTAGAGTAAAGTTTCCCAGGAAACGGTATTCAGGTAAGGGAAGATCAGTATTGTTCTAAAATCACTCATGTATCGAAGCTTTCCACCAGGTTGTAAAAATTCTTTAACATTTTTTGAAGGAGGCCTCTAATTGTGGCAACAGCTGGTCGGCATTAATAATCTACAGACTAGCTGTCTGTGTAAGGGGTGACCAAGGGTTTATATAATAATGTAAATATTTTGAACCCTACAATACATGTAAGCACTCACTCTAGAAACAAGGAAACTGGAGGTATTACCTCATAAATGACCTGTAAATAATGAAGAGGAATTGAGGATGTTGTGGATGGCACTATTGGAATTGTATAGATTTCAATCAGACGGACTCTTCACTTTCTCGACACTGTTTGTTTTATGTTATATAATTTGTGTTTTTGTGAAAGCAATAGATTAAGTAAGGAACATGGGCCTATTAAGAAGAATCATGTCCGAGATACAATTGTGTGTTTTAGAAAATAATAATTTGTTTTTTTTACCAAAATTGCAACAAAAGTGCAACTTTTGAATAGAGAGTAGGTGAAAAGGAACTGAAGATGTAGCGAGAAGGAACACACTAAGGGGTCCAGCTCGTAGAAACTTGGTTATCTAGGATTGAACTATTCAATAGTATGATTGGAGTCGTAAGTGGTTAGTTTGAAATGTAGAATACAGATTGATTCCACATTAATTCATGCCAGCCCATTGAAGAAGTATAGAGGCTTTACCGGTGTGAAAAATACATTATTTCGTGATTTCCCCTTGGCATCTCTGAACAGGTAGTTAGATATGACATTAGTGAAGAGACGGTATTTCTAGATCTCATTCCAGGTCGGCGACCGGAGGCATGTGACCCTACACCGTGCTGTTTCACCATTTTTTTCGTATTAGCATACCTTCATAGTAACTGCAATCAATTAGTTGTCACGAGTAGAGGGCTGATCATATGACGTTTTTTCTTTGTAATTCAGGAAAGTCTCCATAGTACTTCCAGCGACATGAAGGAGAGAATAGATGAGGGAGTTAATTCCGTATAAATTGCTTTCATTGTTGTCATTGTCTATTTAGGAAATAGTTTCAAAACAGGGTGTAATGGAGGAAGTAAAGAAGGACCCTCAGTGGGGACGATTACGCTAATCTTGAGATCAATCACCTCACCTTCAAGGTGAGGGGGGATAGAACTTGAATGAATGGCTGAGAGAGTGAGAGAGACGCACACCACAGCGTGCTGGGCGGAAGGCCACCAGCTGAGGAGGGGTTGTCTTACCTGTCACCAGCAAAACGAGGAAGAGCGAAAGTGGTTACCTTGTCTGTGAAAGAAATAGTGGGATGAATGGGAAAGCTGATGCGGAAGGGTTGTTATTAATTACGGATAGTAAATAAACGTGATGCAATACCTACATTGTCCCACCTATAGGTCATAGCACTCGAGTATTTCCAGCTGCATTCAGTCAAGTTTAGTTAGAATAATTAGTAGTTTAGGACTTATAAAAAAGTTATTGAAATATAAAGTTTTATTCTTTGTCTTTTACTTCAACATTACCTCAAGGACTTAGAAATTTTTAAATTTTATTTTCCGACTTCATTATGAACTCGGTATGGTGTATGGATTAATTTTAAAATAATTGCTGATTTTTCCATGAATCGCAGAAGGGGTTTGTCATGGTTTGAGCTGCCTCCGACTCATGATCGATAAATTCGGGTTATAAAAATCATTTGCACTACTAACGTATTAGAGGTAGCTCATTTCCTATATCAACTTAGGATAGCTCATCTGCCTACTAACGTATTAAGGGTACTCATTTCCTATAATCAACTTAGGGATAGCTCATCTGCATACTGAAGTATTAGAGGGGTAAGCTCATTTCCATATCAACTTAGGGCTAGCTTCCTTCTGCATCAACCGTTGATTGAATATTAATATTGATTAATAATAATCAATCACACATGATTATATGTCCTTAGAGACCGGGATTTACAGGTGGTGTAGATGCCTTCAAGGTTATAGAATCTGGGAGAAGCTTGTTCGATCGAGGGAATAGGCAGTCAGGCTACTGTGTACGAGTAGATAATTGGTCTCACATGTGACAGTCAAAAGGAACAGAATTCACACCCCGCCATCCGTCTTCGAATTTTAGCTGCGAATCTTGCAGTGGATGGACGTCCAAAATGCACATGTCGACGAACACATTAGTGTGGCATGGGCAAACATATAGTTAAAATACCCAATCTAAACTCAGTTCTCTTGGTACATATGTGTCGCAGTAACAACAAAACTAGTCTGGTCCAGATAGGGGGGTAACTTGCTTTCAGGCCCAGAAGGTCCTAATCCACTGTTTAAAACATTGAAGAGAAAATATCAAGTTGCACAGCACAGAGTAGATAGTCGTCTTGTGATTCGAAAAAACTATATACGTCACAAGAGTGGGGTAAAAAACATGAGAAGTTTGGCAGCGCCATGCGCTTGGCACAATAGCAGTTGGTTGAAGCAAGTTTAGAGTTGTATGTGGGTTGGGAGTAGGTGGGTGGCCTGATCGGGTCGTGTGGACGTTCCTAAGTGCGGGGGCAACCAGGCCTGTCATATAAGCAGGATGGAGTCGGTAGCATAATTTTTAGGGGCAACTTATGTAAAACGGACATAAGTTGTTTTACGTTGTGAAGATAATAACGAAGTTTCTTGATGTATAATGAGTGAAATATCGAAGTACATGAAATTAAATATCAGTTTTTGATTGTGTAAACATATACGTGGCTAATCTTGATAGCAAGTGTGAAGATGTGTCTAAATCTAACAAATGTAATTAATCTTAAGAAAAACAGTAAAGTTAGAGGTACTGAGAAAATTCAATCAGCCTGTTAATCAATCGTTTCATCAACGCTCAACCGCGAGTGGGACTATTGTCCAAAGTACGTAACGTCGTGATACGCGAGTGGGGCCAGTTGCTAATCCGTGCGATAACCATTCCGAGCTACCCGCGCAAGACCAGCGAGTTCATTCCGATACATCTGTTAGAAGAAGCAAAGCTAAACAGACAGAATCTTAATTTCCATAAACAATCATAATATCATCCGGTTACATCGTGTTTAAAGCGAATCTAAACACAAGAATCTTAATTACCAATAACTAATCATAATATCATCCGTTTACATCGTGTTTAGAGTAAATCTTAAACACACAAGACCCCACAGCGAACTTCAATTAGGAGCCGAGGATTTACGCCAGCGACAGAGAAGATCAACATCCAGACAACGCGTCGATAAATAGTGCTCCATAATTCAAGTTACGTTGTGAATAATGATCCATATCATTTTGATGGGCAATTAATGAAAGTTAATAACTCAACAATAAAACAATCAACGAACAAAAGGTACAGCGACAATAAACATTGGATAAGAACTCATAAGGATAAGTACATGTTCTCTGACAGAACAGTAATCTTACAATTCTGTCAAAAACCTCTAATTTTAGTACTATACATAAGTTAGGACAAAGAGCTCTTAGGTAGGAACCAGCATGTTTTATGGTATCACCATACCAAACGCAAAAATTTAACTTTAGTTCAAACTAAACCACATATTATCATTTTAAATAGCAACCCTACAATATCCCACAGTAGCTACCAATTAGCCTGTAGGTATAGATGCTGACAAGGAGCCTAGCCGTCGGCAGTGACAACGGAGGACTGAGATACGAAGAGAAAGAGTAAAAAAAGGTGATAAGGATCTACAACCTTGTTTAAAATGTAAATATTTCCTTGATTACGCTAATTGTCGGTTAGATAATTAATTAAGAGAATGAATTACAATATAAAATTGAAGCTTAGGGCTCCTGTGTGAAACGATTGAGCTAGTTAAAATATTTAGGTAAATTTTGTGCAGCGAGTACCAAAGCCGGGCACAGCAGGGCTCGACTGTCACAAAACCTTCGTCAACCTGTCAGCTATGATTGGCAACATTAGGGGCCTTGAAAACAACCGTTGTCAAGCAGCGTTTTTGTTTACTTCTTAGATTCTGCAAGCCGTTACCCTCGCGTGAGATTACTAGGAAGAGCGGAAGAGGGTAGGATGACGATGTCGTTTCCCTAATTCATTTCGCTGGAAGCCGATAAACTCGGCAGGTAACAAAAAAATGTGTCACAATCTTGTGGGCTACCGAGAACAGTTCCAACCCTCGTGAGTGGGTCAAGAGATTTTATCAAGACTGGATGGCTCGCGAGTTAGGAACGAGAAACAACAAGCCTGTCGGGTGTGATGTAACACTTCCTGCACGAAGATCAACCTCCAGGTAGTAAAATATAAATACATTTTACTTATTGGATTGGATCGACGCCCGATCAGGGTGATGCGTCGTGCTGTTATTTCATCGTGGCTCGGCGTTGACGATGCCATAAAGAGTCCTCGAACTCAAGACTTCGAGGGAGATACTGAGGCGTCAGGCGACGACGACGAAGACGATTCGCGGGCGCGACTGGCGACGACGCACGTGCCCAAAGGATCAATGCGCGTGTAAGATGTCGTAAGAGTCCACAAGTTTCCTTGGAGTGTTTTGATTTATGTTTGTATAATCGCGTTATGGCGCGAATGAATAGTTTCCGTGTGTTTCTTTCTAATTAAGTGTACTATGAATAACATTTTTACTGGATGTATGAATTTCTAAACCATTGTGTTTATTTTCATATTGCATTTACGAAAGGACAATATACTGACACTATCTATTGACATAAATTGAACAGGGGGGTTTTATTTGTAGTATGCTTGAGAATTACATATGGTTATTTGGAGTTATGTATATTTTATATGATATGGTTGTTAGGGGATTTTTGGGTTGGAGATTTCACGTTTTCAAGGGGGGAGATATTGAAGTGATATAATATGCAATGAATATATTTATCTTGTAATGTCGTGTTAATTGCATAGTTGCAATGATAAGGGATGAGGATGATACTCTCACGGGGCGTGTGGAAGTATGTGAGGAAAGCAATTGTCGCGTTCTCTAACCGGCCAGGTTAGTGACGGAGTACAGAGTACAGACAGAGTACAGAGTACAGAGAACAGAGAACATAGTAAATAGTACATAGTACAGAGTACAGAGTACAGAGAACAGAGTACGGAGTACAGAGAAAAGAGAACAGTACAGAGAACAGAGAACAGAGAACAGAGTACAGAGTACAGAGTACAGAGTACAGAGTACAGAGTACAGAGTACAGAGTACAGACTACAGACTACAGACTACAGACTTCAGACTACAGAGTACAGACTTGAGACTACACACTACAGACTACACACTACAGACTACAGAGTACAGAGTACAGAGTAAAGAATACTAAATATGTAATGGCTTTAGTACTAGCTGTGTATCTTTGATACTTTTTGCTAAAACGACCTGTACCAAATTTACTGAGTACTAAAAAGTAAACTGTAACAATATCACAGTGTACTAAATTTAAACTGTCCTAAACATGGAATTGCTAAAGAAATTGCTGTAAATCTATGAAACTTTTCGTAAAAACGATCTGTACTCAATTTACAGTGTACCAAAAAAAACTGTCCCAAAATCACAGTGTACACAATTTTCACTGTTCTAAACATGAAATGGCTTAAGTACTAGCTGTGAAAGTATGACACTTTTCGTAAAGACGATGTGTACCAAATTTACAGTGTATTAAAAAACTCTCCAAATCACAGTTACTAAATTTTCACTGTCCTTAACATAAATGGCTTAATACTTGCTGTGAATCTATAAAACATTTCGTAAAAACTATATGTACCAAATAAACAATATACTAAAAAAAAGTGTCCCAAAATTACAGTGACTACATTTATACGTCCAAAAATGAAACTTTTAAACAACTGTACCAAATTTACAGTGTACTGAAAAAACTGTCCCAAAATCACAGTGAACTAAATTTTTACTGTCCTTAACATGAAAAGCCTTTAGTACTTGCTGTAAATCTATAAAACTTTTCTTGAAAACGATCTGTACCAAATTTACAGTGTGCAAAAAAAAACTGTCCCAAAATCACAGTGTACTAAATTTTCACTGTCCTCAACATGTAATGACTTTTGTACTTGCTGAAAATCTATGAAACTTTTCGTGAAAACGTAATGTACCAAATTTACAGTGTACTAAAAACCTGTCCTAAAATCACAGTGTACTAAATTTTCACTCACGTGTTGAGTATTTGGTTCACGGATACTCTCGTTACCTCTGTATGGTCCATCCTAGTTTCCCTGCTTTAGAAGCAGTGTTGTCATAGCAAGTACTAGCTGTGATTATATGAAACTTTTCTTAAAAACGATCCGTACCATATTTACAGTGTACTAAAAAACCTGTCCCAAAATCATAGTTCACAAAAATTTTACTGTCCTTAAAATGAAATGGCTTAAGTACTTCCTATGAATCTATGAAATTTTTAAAAAAACTATAAAGTCCAATTTTTACAGTGCACGAAAATAAACTGTACCAAAATAAGTACAAGTACAAAAATTTTCAAGTCCTAAAAAAAAAAACTGGAAAATACTGCCCATATTATATAAAATAATAACAAATATCACGATTCTCGTTTTTTCCATGCGCGAGTTTTTCAAAACACGCACAAATTTTTCCCCCCCCCAAATTTCGTTTGCGATGTTTCATTTTTTTCCCAAATTTTTTCGTGATGATATTCTCCCGGTCGTTCTTCCGGGGACTTTTTCCTATGCATCGCTGTCCCGAACATTTTGGGAAAAAAAAAGGGAAATGGCCCTTTTTCCGACTTTTGGGGAATTTTCCCGGGCCCCCAATTTTTCGGTACATTTTCTTGGGGGTCATAATTTCCGCCTCCCCCTCCGGTTCCGCAGAGCCCAAAAAGGCCGGTCGACAAAAACTGCTCGAGATAAAGGGAAAACAAATGTTTTTTGGTTTTCCCAAATCAACCATTTTTTGGGAAAAATATCAAAAAATTTTTTGGCCCGGTTTTTAATTTGAAGATCAGGCCCAGCCTTGGACCCGGCCCCCCGATTTGTTGGTCGCCCCCCAGTCGAAAATAAAACTTTTTTGGCCATAGTTCCCAAACCTTGACCAAAACAAAAGGCCCAAAAGGGGCCCCCGGAATGCCCAAAATTTTGGTAGTACAGTGCCTAGGCATGCCCAGCACGCGCCCCCCAGGAAAAAAATAACAAAAAATTTTTCCCAGGGCAAAAGAATTATCCAAATTTTGCTATCCCTAGTGAAAACTTAAAAATTTGCCCTGGAAATTTTCATAATATAAAATTTGGGGTCCGAATAGGCCTTTACGCTCATTTAAACAAGAATTTGGTTACAGAAAAAAAAAAATGGAATTGTCAAAAATGATCTGTAACAAATTTACAGTGTACAAAAATATTTTGTACAAAATCACAGTGTATTTAAATTTACATTTCCCAAAAAAGAAATGTTTTAAACTTGCTGTGAATCTGTAAAAATTTTTTGCAAAAACGATCTGTAAAAATTTTACAGTGAACTAAAAAAAAAAAATGTACCAAAATCACAGTGTACTAAATTTACATGTCCTAAACATAAAAGGCTTAAGTACTTGCTCAAATCTATAAAATTTTTTGCTAAAACGATATGTACCAAATTTACTGTGTTCTAAAAAAACTGTCCCAAAATAACAGTGTACAAATTTTCACTGCCCCAAAAATTTGAAATGGCTAAGTATTTGCGTGAATCTATGAAATTTACGTTTAAAAGATCTGCACCAAAATTTACAGTGTACAAAAAATAAACTGTCCCAAAAATTCACACTGACTAAATTTCACTGTCCTAAAAATGAAATCCTAATACGTCTGAATCTTTAAAACTTTGAGTGAAAACTATCTGCCCCAAATTTTAAAAGTGTACAAAAAATAATGCACCAAAACACACGACTAAATTTACACTTCCTAAAATGAAAGGCCAAGTACTTGTTGTTTTACGAATTTTCGTTAAAAATCTGTCCCAAATTTGAGTGTCCTAAAAAGAAGGTGCCAAAATCCACTGTCCTTAAATTATGTTTTGATTGGGTATACTTTACCAAAGGGATGTCTTATCCCACCTCCACCTGGTCAGATCGCAAGAGCACAGTAAGCTAATGAGCTATTTCTTCACGGTAAAGAGTTTGGGACGTGGGGTTTTTTAGGACACTATTTTTAGGACATGAAAATTTGTACAATCATGAACCCCGTGAAGCATGGGGATGCTTAGGCTAAATGAAAATTTTATTGGATTTGTTGGCAACAATTTAAATTAAAAGTTACCCAAACTAAAAAATTTTCAAACACAAATTTTTAGGGAGGGAAAAAACTGGCAAAAGCAAAACTAAATTTTTATAATTTGAGCATTAGTTCTGGAATAAATTTGAAAAATTTTTGTTTAGGGAAATAGCCTACCTCACATGTATGAGGCCCACTGTAACTATGGAGTCCTAATTAAATTCATAGGGGCCTATAGTGCACATAGGCCTACAATTACATTCATGGAAGTACAAGGACATTTCCCTATGTCAACAGTGTAGACAAATGAAAAATACCGGTATTGTACAAGTTATCTTTAATGAGTTATTAATAAAATACAAGCAGCATTTTAATTTTTCAAATTCGATATTATTGTGGATAGAAGAAGAATATTTCACAAAGGTCAGATGAAAATTATTACCACACTCAGTTTAAAACACTTTTCGTACTAGGCAAAAGCTTTTATTTTTGGAAGATTTTTTAAATTTGGCAATACTGGTGTCTGAATCGTTTGATGTAGTGCGGTCCTTGTTGAATGAGAAGATTGTCATCAGTCAGGTAGGTTGTCGTTTCAATTTCAATCGGCATGGATCGCAACCTAGTGCAAAAAAACTTTTGGAAGTGGGCTAATTATTGTGAGTCTATTCTATGAACTTGGTAGGGGTTGGCACTACAAGGTCTATTAGGCCTACTCTTGGGCCTAGGCCTTAAACAGTAGTGAGAGTAGTAACGGAGAAGTTGGGAGTATAGTGGTTATTTGAGCTTTCTGCTAAAAGTCTAAGCTTCAAAAATTCAAAAATTAAAATGTTTAAGAAGTACCATAAATTTGGGCCTACCCTTTTCCCATTTAAATTGGGTTGGGGAATATTGGATCCCATTTGGGGAAAATTTTAAGATAAGCTTAAGTGATATGAATTAAATTAAATTCTATAACTTTTGTATAACTTTTGTGGTTCCAGTATTTTTGGTAGGCCTAAATATCTAAGAGTGAATCAAAATAATTTGATGAAAGCAGAAAAATTGAGATTGTCAGTTCATTTGGCACCCACATGGTATTGTGCCTTACTCACGAAGAGAGTTAGGAGTCTGCAATAGTAGTGATTTTTTTCTGGAACTGTTCCTGAAGCCGGTTTTTATCAGATTGTTATCAGACTTTGTACATAGATGGTTATGTATAGGCCTATACAGTCTTCTATAGGCCCTAGTGTCACAGTTTTTTTAAACAATCACAAAAAAACTAAATAGGGCCTAAATGAAATTGTATTTTTAGTATTTTCCTCCAAATTAATAAATTTTGTAATATAGGCCTATTTGTGCGTAATGCTTAGGTAACAATGTTTGGTAGGTGATCTTTTACTCTCGAAGAGTGACCATTTATTACCCCTTTTTTACCAAATTTTGCAAAAAATTTCATATATTTGGATACAACTGGAAACAGGAATATTCCAAAAAAATTTCAAAGTTCCAGCGTAGTTGACTCTTAAACTCGCATACCTATAAAAATAGTCTTATTGCAAGTCGGAAGGTTTATACTGGGTCACACTTTTTTGGGGCTTGTAGGGCCCGAGGGTCATGACCAACAAACCAAGATTTAACAACTGATTATCAACACTGGTCATCAATAAAGGCAGATTTAATAATAGGCCTACTGTACAACCTGGGTAAGTGTTTCAAGTATGTAGAGATGTGAGTCGAGAATATTCCCCAAAAAAATATTCTCCGAGCATGATAATCTTCTCGTGAATATCCTCCAAAAAGATTTGCCCGGGGAATTGAGCATTTTTCCCCGCTGTTACAAACAAAAAAGTTTAAACTTCAAAAAGGGGTATAGCCTTCATTTCCCACCTTTTTGGAATATTAAAAGGCTGTGGCCAAACTTTACTGTTTGTAGCAAGTGTTAGATACTGTGTGTTTTGGCCTCTGGGTTCAAAAACCCAAAAGTAGGGTAAGGTAAAGACACACACAATAATGTGCGGGTTTAAATGAATAGTCCAATATTTGTTTTTTGCAAACCCCGGGTAAAAAAAAAAAACTGGGTAAAAGCCCACTTAAAAATTTTAAAGGAATAATAAGCATAGCCTAAGCCCACAGCCCCCCTACGGTTTTTTCAATATACTTTCCCGTTTTTCCCAGTTTTTATTTCCCCAATTTTTTTTCCGAACACAATCACCAAGCTACAAACATATTTCAAT
Organism: Sweltsa coloradensis; assembly: GCA_024449915.1. Classification (NCBI taxonomy): domain Eukaryota; kingdom Metazoa; phylum Arthropoda; class Insecta; order Plecoptera; family Chloroperlidae; genus Sweltsa; species Sweltsa coloradensis. Next base: position 123,849 of record JAMZAV010001278.1, on the reverse strand, counting down.
AGACTAGACCAAAAAATTGTAATTGCCCCGTATAGCCCATTCAAAACACAATCTCAAACAAATTAAAGAAAGTTCAAAAAAAATGAAGTACAATAGGGATACAAATTTCCAAATAGATTTTAAAAAAAGATCTAATTTTGCTTTTTTATACAGTTTTTTAGCAAAAGGCCTATGCAGTTTTTTGAATATGCCCCGGAAAAAGTCGTGCTCGAGAATATTCTCCAAAAAAAAAATTATCAAGCATTTTTTCTCACTAATTTTATAGTATTACTGGATCTGCAAGTGGTCCACTATGCCATACCCTAAGGGAGTGGTGACCCTTTTTCCGGGGAGGGGGCGGGGGGGGGGGGGTTTTTTGTTTTTTTTTTTGTTTCGTTTTTCGTTTTTTTCTTTTTTTTTCTTCACCCCTCATTTTTTAGTTTTTTTTTTTTTTTTCCCTTTTAGACCCCCTTTTTGGGTTTAGGGGTTTTTTTTTTACCCTTTGGTGTTTTGTGTATTTTTTTTTTTTGGGGTGGTTTTTTCCCTTTCCCGTTGTTTCCCCTTATTTTTTACCAAAAGTTTTTTAAAATTTCAAAAAAAATCAAAAAATATATTTAATTTTTTGAAATACTGTTCTTTTTATTTGGGAAATAAAAACCAAAACCTTCCCCCCCACTTTTTTAAAAAATTTGACTTTGGGGGACCTATTAAAAAAGGCATTTTTTTAAATTTTAAGTTTGGGGTTTGGAAAATTTTTAAAAAAAAAATTCCAAGTTAATAAAAAAAAAAAAATTTTAAAATTTTGGGTTTCCCCCTTTTAAATTTTTTAAAATTTTAAAAATAAAAATGTTTTTGTTTTCAAATAGGCCTTCAAAAGTTTTTGTGGGAGACATGGGATTTTAAAGCTTGTGGATAAAACATATTTTTTTTTATATATTGTTATTTAAAATTTTATTTATTTCCTTTTTTTTTGTTATCTTTTTAAATTTTATATTGTTTAAAATTTTTCAAAGTTCTAAAAATTACATTGTTGTGGCACTAGTAAAGATTTTTTTTTTTTCCCTCCTTTTAAATCATTTTTATATGAAAAAAGTATAAAAAAATTTAAATAAATAAATAAATAAATTAAATAAATAAATGTGTGTCAATCATGTTATTTTACCTGAATAAATGTTCTAATTTTCATTATTTTGAATTTTCCGCCAATTCCGCCAGGATACCAGCCAATAGTAGGATAGACGTTACACATTAGTACTGTGACTCCATCAAAACTTCTTATCCCATTGTCATCCCACAATGAAACTTTTTAAGTATTAAAAAAACATAAAAACAATTTTATGTTTTCAATAAAAAAAATTAAAATAACCCGAAAGGGGGGAATCCAAATTTGAAAACTTATTTCCCTTAAACCTTACTCATAGGCTACATGTTATATATTATTACATGGATTATTGGTTTTGAAGAATTCCAACCAAGACCTTTAATTTAAAAAAAGAATTAGCTCTTTACGATGAACGGTAGGGTACCAAAGAAACAAATTTTAAGAAAGTGGGCGACACGCCCTTTTTTGAGTTTTTGACTTGCCCGTAAATAAAAACCCGTAACAGATATTTCGAAAAAAATTCAAATATATTTTTTGTTTGTGTTTTTGAGAAGAATCTCCAACTTTGGTCAAAATTGGTGGAGGTAAGGGAAATGAATGTGTTGATTTGACATGGAATAACCCGGATACAAACCAAAACAAAATACCCAATTAAATATAGCCTACTATCATGTTCTACTAACATAATAGGCCTATCTCCCTTGGTAAAAGAAATACTAATTTGAAAAATATTGAAATTTGATGGAATAAAATCAAAAATACTTTTAGAGACCCAGTATAGGCCTATAGCCTACCGCTCTCTCCTACGTTTGTCAAAATAAAATTTAAAATGTTAAAATAGATTAAAATTATTCTTCCGCCTACGTTCAATAACAATAAATAGCCTACGCATGACGTTAAATGTATTTAAATTTATTCTTTTTGTAATGTTTTGGCTCATCAATCAATAAGCAGTCCTTATGGCTCTCGATATTATAACCGATATTTTAAAAGTCAAGGGAAAATAAACTGAAATATGTGCAAAATGAAATAGGGTGGGGAATATCTTCTTTTCATATGCCCGCATTTTTGGCTTACTGGGCTATCATGCATTTTCTGATTTCCAGTAGAGACAGGCTTATTTTTCCTCATAGTTCATGCAAAGTGGAAATTGCAATGCTTAAACTTCTGAACCAAACTAGTAGGGTAGCTAGGCCCTAAATAAACCATAACACAAAACCAAACTTTCTCAAATCTGTTTAAAAACTAAAAACAAATTGGTCTTCAAATCAGGAAGGAACAATGATGCTAAAATTATTAAGTTGTGTAGTAGGCTATGCCTACCTAAATAAAAATGGACTTGCGGCGGAGGCTTAGACTACCTATTAGGCCTAGCCTACCTAACCAATTTACAAAAGGTAGGCTACCAGTAGGCTTCAGTCAGAATACAATTTATTTATTTTATTATTAGCCTATAGGCGTAGGGCTACTCTAAAGAAAGAACTCGTTCAAGTTGAAGTTCAGGTAGGCTAAAATAGAAATTTTGATAAATCACAAACTCAAACTTTAAATTTAGAACTCAAACCGAACATTAGAATGAAACGAGAACAGGAAGATTATAACGTCTTCGATTCGTCTTCGATGCACAATAGCCTGTGAAGCAGACAGAAATAAACTTTTACAAAAGGCCGTGGATAACTAAATTCTGAAATTACCGGGATACGGGAAGGTTTTTTTGTGCATCGTGTGGTAAGTTAAAACGAGATTAAAATTGTTATAAGTTCACTAGTTTTGTCACTTCTAAGGTGTCTGAGCGGGCCGACGAAATGTGGGTTTTACTCAGCCCTGTAGATCGTACTGAGACGGGAGTCTAAGCACTGCAAGGAGGCGGTGACTTGTAGTTGGCCACTCGGCCGTACAGCGGGTTGCCCGTCTCGCAGGCGTTCGTAGCATGTAATCCAACACCCCCACTCGACGGACGTCCTTCGCGCGGGTCGCTGGCTGCAAGCCCTATCTTCTCCCGCAGTGCTGCAAACCTGGGGCCCGGCAGCGGCTTCGTTAGTATGTCCGCACGCATGTCTTCCGTGGCGCAGTATTCCAGGCGGACGGTGCCTTGGTCTACGACGTCTCGGATGTAGTGGTACCTGAGATCTATATGTTTCACTCGGTTGCCTATTTTCTCAGACGTGGCTAGCTTAATGCACCCCTGGTTGTCCTCGTGCAGTACCGTTGGGTCTTCCTGGGCGTGTCCTAGGTCGCTTAGGAGCTGTCGGAGCCATGTAGCCTCTTGGCAAGCTAGAGTGGTGGCCACGTTCTCTGCTTCGGTTGAGGAGAGGGCTACGCAGTTTTGTTTTCTGCTCAACCAGGATATTGTATTGCTTCCTAGTTGAAATATGTAACCGCTTCTCGATTTTCTGTCCATTTAGTCACCTCCCCAGTCTGCGTCGGTGAATCCTGAGAGAACAGTGCCCCCTGAAGCACTGATCCTTAGTGGGTGAGCGGCGGTGCCTTTTAGGTAGCGTATCACTCTCTTTACCGCCGTCCAGTCCATGGCCCTTGGATTTTCGAGTCTCCTACTCAGGATGCTTATGGCGGTGGCGATGTCTGGGCGTGTGACGTTTGCAAGGTACAGGAGTGCCCCCACTGCTTGTCGGTACTCTTTGTTATCGGGTAGTAGGTTTTCCTCCCCGGTTTGGCTCAGGTAGCTGGCGTCCATGGGTGTTGTGCTACACTTGGCACTTGCCATTCCGAACCGTTCGATAATGGTAACTATCTTTCCGCGTTGGTGTAGCAGCATGTCCCCGTTTGCATCTCTGTCTATTTCAATCCCTAGGTAGTTGTTTGCCTCGCCTAGGTCTTTTGTGGCGAAAGAGCTATTCAGGTCTACGTGAAGTTGGTCGAGCTCCTCTTCCGTGGTTGCGCATACTAGCAGGTCATCTACGTAAATGGTGACGTAGGTGTATGTTTGTCCGCTCCTTTTCACGTACAAACAAGCATCAGCTTTGCTTTGTGAGAACCCCAACTTGGTTATTGTATCATGGGCTTTGGAATTCCAGGTCCTGGCCGATTGCTTTAGACCGTACAAGCTTTTATTGAGCTTGCACACCATGTCTCCTTGTCCTGGAATGACGAACCCTTCCGGCTGCTTCATGTACACTTCCTCGGATAGGTTGCCGTTGAGGAATGCAGTCGACACATCCATGTGTCTTATTTTTAGGTCTTTAACAGTGGCTATTGCGAGTAGGGTTCTGATGGTGGCGTATTTGGCCACTGGGGCGAATGTCTCGTCGTAATCTTCTCCGTACTTCTGAGAGAATCCTTTCGCAACTAACCTGGCTTTGAAGCGTTCTATGTTTCCGCTTGCATTTTCTTTGGCCTTGAAGGTCCACTTGCTTCCGATTGCCTTCTTGTTTTCGGGCAGGGTAGTCAATGACCAAGTGGCGTTGGCCATGAGAGATTCATATTCCTCGTTTGCCGCTTTTGTCCACTCTTCCTTCAGGTCTCCCTTCATTTGGGTCATTTCTCTCCAACTTTCTGGTTCGACAACCTCTTCTCTGGCTAGGTAGGATAGTCTCTTGGGAGGAATCCCTTTGTTAGGTCTTGAGGATTTTCTGGTGTCTTCGGAAGCCGGTTCGGCTGTCTCTTGATCATTGTCGCTGGAGTTATCTGCGTGTTCGACGGCGGCTTCCTGGTTCTTTGTGAGATTGAGGTTACCCGAGTCTACGTTCGCTGCTTCTTCCCATTCCGGTCTTTTGCTGATAACTTCGAAGCTGTCTTTCATCCTGGTTTTCTGTGAATGTGACGGTTCTGCTGACGATGATTTTCCCGGTAGCTGTGTTTAGTACGCGGTATCCCTTGGCTTCTTCGCTGTATCCAACGAGAGTTCCTTCTTCGGCTCGGGGGTCTAGCCTCGTCCTCTTCTCCTTGGGGATATGGCTGTAGACTTTGCTTCCAAAAACTCGGATGTGGGGGACGTTCGGTTTGCTGCCGAACCACAGTTCATACGGAGTTTTCTCAACCGATTTGCTGGGCAAGCGGTTTTGTAGGTAGTTGGCGGTGACTACTGCTTCTCCCCAGTACTTTGTTGGGAGGGACGCGTCGAGTAGCGTGCATCTTGCCATTTCTGTAAGGGAGCGGTTCTTCCTTTCGGCTAATCCGTTTTGTTGGGGAGAGTACGGTACAGAGAGTTGCAGTTCGATGCCTTCCTCGTCCAGGAACGATTTGACGGCTGCGTTTTTGTATTCTCTCCCGTTGTCGCACCCAATCTTCTTAATTTTGGTGTTGAAGATGTTGTTGACTCTTGCCGAGTAAACTTTCAGCTTGTCCAAAACTTCGTCTTTAGTTCTCAGTAGGTAGATCGTGCAGTATCTGGAGTAGTCGTCAGTCAGTGTCATGATGTATCTCATTCCGCCAAGGGTTTCGGTATTCATCGGTCCGCACAGGTCAGAATGGACCAATCCGAGAGGTTCCTCGCTTTTCTTCGGGAAAGGCTTTTTGGTTAGCTTACCCTTCACGCATGTAATGCACTTTTCCCGCATGTCGCAGTCACCGAGTGTCATACCAGTTGCTAGATTTTCTTTCTTCAGTCTTCTGACGGCGTCGGGGTTTCGGTGTCCCATGCGTCTGTGCCATAGGTGGATGCAGTTCTCATGATTTTCCTCTTGGATAGCAGACTTTGCGCGTTGCCTCGTTTCGTCACTGTCTAGCCAGACTTCGAAGAGTTGCTTTTTCCGGAGGCCTATGGCTAGGGTTTCTCCGGTTTTTGAGACCGTGCACTGATTGCTGTCGAATTTTACTGAGAACCCAAGCTTGGTTAGTGTGGGCACCGATATCAGGCTGCCGTCGAGGCTGGGAATGTACAGCACGCTTTTGAGCAGCACGTTCACTGGTCTCCTGGGTGACGGACCCACCATGCATTTCAGGAAGCCCTGCCCCACTCCCTCGGACTGCATGAAGCTCCCATTTGCGAGTGAGACGGTGCACGATTTCTCGTTGAGTCTTGTAAAAAATGACCTGTCATTAGTCATGTGGCATGTTGCTCCCGAGTCAATGAACCATGTGGTTGTTTTCTTGACTTCCTCCGCCTTGAAACATACGTAGCGCGGTTCTTCATCGTCGCTTGATCCGGCCTCGCTTCTTATGGCACTCTTGACTTTTTCCTTGTTGAACTTTGTTTCTCTCTTGAGTGTCCGGCAGTCCTTCTTTAGGTGACCGGGTTTGTTGCAGTGGAAGCACTTCATTCTTTCCACTGTCACATATTAAGGTCCGGTTTTTAATACAGCTTCATTGTGTTCGACCCCCAATTCTGTTTCCGTTCTTCGGTTAAACTCGTCCTTGAGCTTGCCGATAACGAATTCGAGTGTTATGTCACCCTCGGGTCTAGCCTCAAGTGCTGTGATTAGCATGCCATAGTTCTCTGGCAGGCTACACAACAGGAGGGCTGCGACCTGGTTTTCCTTGAGCTCTTTGCCCAGTCCCCTGAGCTCATTAACTAGCTCGAGTGTTCTGTTGATGTGCTCATCCATACTTTGCTCGCTTTTGAGCCTGAGGCTGTACAGTTTCCTGAGGAGATACAACTTTGAGGTTAAGTTAGACCTTTCGTGCACATTTCTCAGGGCCAACCACACTGATCGGGCGGACGTTTCATTCCGCACGTGGATCAGCTGGTCGTCCTCGAGAAGTAGGCAAATTGTGGCCCTGGCACGTTGGTCTTTCTTTTTCCATGCTGAATTAGGCTGTGATGGCGTATCTTCCTCAACTGTGTCCCAGAGGTCGTCCTTGCTCAACAGCATTTCTATTTTGAACTTCCACAGCTGGTAATTTTTGTTGTTGAGTTTTTGTATGGAGACTTTCCCGTCCGCGGACGACATGGCTAGGCCTTGGGGCTAGGCCTAGGCTAGGCTATAGGTTAGGTTGGTCGCTCACCTGCTTAGGCGCCGACTCTGCTGCGGGATTAGCAGAGTTTTCGCCGAACTGTGCTGGGTGAATGACTTATACACTTTACCTACAGATTTAACTATGAACTAGGCCCATAACCTGTTATAAGTTCACTAGTTTTGTCTCTTCTGTTATACCTACTTGGGCTTTCAGGTGCAGGATGCGGGCAACAATCACGAGTCGATCCATACTTAAAGATGAATGTGGTTTATTGAATATAATGACACAACACACAGTAAACACAGTTAAATAAACGTTCGTAAGAGGGTGGCGCAAGTCAGCGGGCGGACTGTCGGGCAGCCATGTTTTCTTTCCTCCTCTCCTCACTGCCTTCTTGACTGCCCCAGAGGCGGGAATATAACAATCGGCTGTCCTGACATATAATTGTCCCTAATTATAACCAATATTAGATAGTTTAAAGTGATTCTAATTCTAACAAAATCACAAAACACTATTGATAAATAGGTAAAAAGGAATCATATTATGATGCACTTATTTCTAAAGAGATGTCATCTTAAGTAAATGGTAGATACCAGTTGCAAGTTCTAAAAATAAAGTATAACTAACCTACAAGAAAAACTAATATCTGAAAACAGTTACTGCAATGCCTAGTGCATATTATCTAAAGATCTAGGGTCTATTCTACTTTGATACGTAGTCTGAAAGATACTTCGGAGCGGCTCGGACTCTTGTACCACTGCTCCGGGTACAGCTGGAGTCTTGGGCTTCTTCTTCATCCTCATCATTGGAAGGCTCGGAAGTGGGATCACCATCATCAACCCGGTCTACGGAACCCCATGGCTTCAACAATGACACGTGCGAGACAGTGGAGTAAAACCTCCCTCCCTCAGGCGAATGAAGCTGGGACACCCGATACGTGTCCCCTGGTAGGCAAGCCGTAATGACTAATGGCCCGCGATAGTTCTCCTGCGTCTTCGTGGGTTCACCGGTGTGTGCAGGTACACGTCGCATGGCCACGATTTCGCTCACATCGTACTGGGTGGCTATGTAGCGCTTCCGGTCGAACGACTTCTTGAACTTCTGCTGCTTTTCTGCGATGCTGTTCCGCGCCTCTGCTTGAAGCGTTGAAGGTGCATGCCACAGTTCTTCTTCCTCGATGTCAGTCACTACTTGGTAATGCCCATCATGGAACCTGGGCCGGTAACCATGAAGGACTTCGAATGGGGTTTTCCCCGTAGTCTTATTCACGGATGTATTCAGGTTCCTTTCACATGTTTTTAACTTGGCATCCCAATCCCTTTGATTTGGATTTTCGATTGAAGTTGTTATAATAGGAACCAGGGTGCGGTTGACGCGTTCAACCTGGCCGTTGGCCCTCGGGTGTCGGGTTGAATTCAGGGTGTGGGATATTCCTCGTTCGCGGCAATAATCTTCCAGACCCCGAGAGGTGAAGCAGGCTCCACGGTCAGAGATTAGGCGCATCGGTAGTCCACGTTCCTCCACGAAACTATCCAGGCATTTGATTAGTTTCTTCGTTGACACATCGCGAGTGGCGTACAAGTGTGTGTATTTTGTCAGATTGTCAATTATTACTAAAACATACTGGTTGCCCTTTGCACTTGTGATGAAGGGGCCCAGGTGATCTATATTTACAACTTCGAATGGGCGTCTTCCAGGAGTTATCGGGTGTAGAAGGCCAGGTTGTCTTCCTCCCGGGACCTTGGTGAGCAGGCACTCGAAACAATGCGCCAAATGGTGTTTTGCATACCTCTTCATTCCGGGGAACCAATAATGCTCCGTTAACTTCGCAATCGTTCTATCCAAGCCAAAATGACCAGACAGATCATGCGCTTTGACTAACAAACTTTTTCTCATCGTCTTGGGTACCACGAACAATGTTCGGTTCTTGTCACCCATTTTGATCTGTTTGTAGAGGATTCCGTTACGTAGAACCATGTCAGGTACAAGCGCCTTTTCATGTGTGTTACGCTCGGCAACGGGCTTGCGTAAAATTCCAATCTTGACCTTAAGTTCGTCATCGGCGTGCTGCATCATTGTGACCTGATCCTCGAGACTCATAGTCACAAAGACACCAAGACGTTCTCCAACGCCATCTTCGGTATCGGTACTGTTCTCCGTAGGTGCTCTGCTTAGGGCGTCTACATGGGCCATTTTAACACCCGGCCGATGTCTAACTTCGATGATATCGTATTCTTGTAGCAAATTAAACCAGCGGGCAATTTGAGGATTGTCGGTTTTCTTCGTATTCAAATACACCAATGCTTGACAATCCGTAACTACGGAAAAGGGTATTCCAAGCAAGAATTGACGTAGTCTGGCGAGCGTCCAGACTATGGCAGTTAATTCGAGCTTACTTGAATGGTAGAATCGCTCAGCCTCTGTGGTCTTCTTGCTTACACAATAGACTAGATGAAGCTTTTTGTCAGTTCCTTCTTGCAGAAGCATTCCGGCTAATCCCTCGGAACTGGCATCCGTATGAACTTCGGTCCTAGCCTTCGGGTTGTATAGACTAAGAGCTGGTTCTTCGGTCAGTGCTTTCTTCAGAACTTCAAACGAAGCTTGCTGATCAGATTCCCACGCAAATGGCTGATCTTTCTTCAACAGACGTGTCAACGGTTCTGCCTTTGTTGCATGGTGTTTGATGAATCTTCGGAAGAAACTTGTAAGGCCAATGAACCGGCGAACTTCATGTACGTTCCTTGGTATTGGGAAGTCTGATATAGCTGATGTCTTCCTTCGTCCTGGTTTCAGGCATCCTGCCGTTATAGCGAATCCTAGGTATTCGATTTCGGATCGTCCGAACTCACATTTGCTCAAGCGCAGTGTAAGCTTCGCCTTTTGTAGTGCTTCAAATACCAATCTCAGCTTGGCGAGCATTTCGGGCCAGTCCTTACTAGCAATTAGAAGGTCGTCGAGATAACACATCGCAACAGTGTTTCTCAGAGAACCAAGTGCGCGATTCATTACACGTTGAAACTCAGCAGGTGCATTTTTCAGCCCAAAAATCATTCGGTTAAACTCTCCGGTTTCGTCGAGGGTCACGAACGCGGTTTTCTCCTTGGCTTCCTCACTTAACGGGATCTGTAGGTAGCCGTGAGCCAAATCTAAAACCGTGAACAATGTGCATCCAGACAGTTGTTCAAGTTGCTCATCCACATTCGGAATCGGAAAGTTCTGTTTCACCGTCTGTAGATTAAGTTTTCGATAATCAACAACTAAACGTTTTTCCCCATTTTTCTTTTGGACAATGAGAACTGGGCTAGCATATGGGGATTGTGTTTTGCTGACAATTCCCAACTCCTTCCACTCGTGGACTATCGTTTTAATTGCATCGCGATTTGCTGCAGTGGCATGATATGGTCGGCATTGCACGGGGTGACTTCCTGGAATTTCCTTTATATCCATCTCGGCCAAATCGGTACAGCCAAGTTTATCTACTGACTGGGCGAACACATCTCGGTACTCGGAGACAAGCTCGTGTAATTGCTTACGATACATGTCGGGCATTTTGTTATCGGTGGCAAGATCTTCAATTCTAATTGGTGATTTTGGGACAATCCTCTCATGACAGGCAAGTTGGGTGATGATCTCCGCTTTTTCACCTCTGACAACACATTTTCCCTTTTCGAGCAGTATGTCCTGGTCGGACGAGTTTCTAACCGAACAATACTTCTCCACCTTCAATACGGGTGAACAATGGTGATTTCCCCTCGACTTCTTTAATAATGACTTGATCATTGTCACTTCCATTCTGCATAACCTTTACGAACTGAATAGAATTCTTTTTCAGAATAACCTCATCATTATTAACCAATTTTGTAGTGGTACAGATCGGGTCAATCTGCATATCACGGAAAGGTTCATCAAATCGATTACCAATAGTTAGCTTATCGTCTAATTTGACAAAAGCCACATGAGGCAACTCGGTCCAAGTGCGACCGATAAGGATTTCGATATCCTGCGCTTTGTCGGGCACTACAAGTACAGTAATATTCTCACCAAGCACACCATTAATCTCCAAGTTTACAGTAACCTTACCTAGTGGTTGGATTGCTTCCTGCGCATTACCAAATCCGTACAGTGAACTAGTTGTCGGTTGAACTTCAACTGCACATTTAATGGTGGCGGAGGCCTGCATGGTACAGCTTGAACTGCCACAATCTATCATCCCTTGTAGCAAGGAAGAATTATTTACCTTGACGGTCCTCAAGTATTTGATCGGGTTGACACCCTCTACACTGCTGACTTGAAGTACTTGTCCACTCGATGATGACTGCTGTTGCTTAGGGTTCGGGCAGTGTCGTTGCGTGTGCCCATCTTGGTTACACTTCAGACAATGTAGGATTCTTTTCGGGCTCGGGCAGTCTCTAGCAATATGTCCATATGTGCTGCAGTTGTAGCACAGAAGTTCTCCAGCGGAATTTTGAAGAGGTGGTCTTCCCCTAGCAGGAGGATTTCTATTGTTTTGCACAGGTTTTTCTTCTGTTTTCACCCCGGCGTTTACAGGTATAGGTAAGACGCTTGAAGTTGCCTGTGGCGGGCGTCGAGAGTATAGTATAGTTGGGGTGCTCTCGTAATTTAATGTTAAACAGTGGTATATTTTAACAGTTGGTCACGAAATCGGTATTTAATGGAAATTAGTTTACTGTATAAACATTATGTGAAAAAATAGCGAAGTTCTGTGCTTCTTTGAAGACGTGAGGTGGATTTGTGTTGGTCGCCTTCAGGTTCTCCATTAGAAATTTCACAGGATCGTGGCACTGGATGTTTCAAATGAAGGTTTGAAAAGCTTAAAGCTATTACTACATTATTTTGAGACTTGGAATTTACTAATTGGTATTGAAAAGAATAGGTAGAGACTGATAATTGGAAACAGTCGTTAATTGATGACAGTTTCAATGCATCTTGTGTTGAAAGATTGTGACATTTGGAGATTGTGACATTTGGAGAGTGTTTTTGTTTTATCGTTTTAACAATATGTGTTGCATTCGATAAAACTTGGTTATCAGTGAAATAACGAAATGAATAATGAAATGATGAAATAACCTAAACTTCAAAGCTACAATTTTAATATTTACAAACTATACAGTGTCAAAGGGAAAACAGAAAACATTGAGACAAGTTAACTCTCATATTATGGGTGTGGAAACACGTAATGGGGTGTTGAGAGTATCTCAAAAAGAAAACTCTAGGCTGACCCAGAATTTGGAAATGAGTACTAGTGAGAATGAAATCAGGAGTAGACTTATGCCTGAAAAAGCAAATAGTTCAAAGAAGAGGAAAGGGAGAAAGAAAAAGAAAATGAAGTGTGTTGTTGGTGATTATATTCAAGTGTTGCATTTGGGGATTCAATGGGCTAAGAAAATAGAAAAACATATCCAGGAACTTGAGAAGAAGATCTACCAAATGGAAAATAATATGATAACAGTCAAGTCAACCATCAGTACAGGATTAGCAGCAGGAAGTAGCAGAAACAATTGTATGATCCAGGGTGATACAGAGTTAGCAGTAATGGATGGAATATACTGTGGTATGAAGGATATGGTTTCAAATTACAAATCCTCCGTCGATTTAATGCAACAAGAGATTGAGGAGGATCAGATGGAAATCAGACGGAAACTCTCAACAATCTCAAACCAAATTAGAGACTTTGAAGATGACAAAGATGAAATGAGATTTGAAATTGGTCTATCAAATGCTAGACTTGATAACCTAATTGACATGTTTCAAGATTCCATGCATCGTTCTCTGAAGTCACCAGGTCCTGTTCATGGTCGAGTTGATGAAGCTAGAGGAGGACACATCTCCACTGCAATCGGCGCAAGAGACACGAATCTACACCGCGCAGCTTGTGCAAGTTCACCGCGTCATCTGAAAGTTGGAATGGTCGGAGACTCTATGGTCTACAATTTACATAAAGAGGCGAAAGGTAGAGGTATCGATTGGAATGTTAAATGTTACCCAGGAATACGTACCGATCAATTAGAGAATGTATTAAGTAGGTCTACACCAGAAGAGACGAGTAGTAGAAATAAGGAAGCTATGGACAGTGATCTAGATATTATTACGGTTCAAATTGGAACAAACAGTGTGAAAGGCTGGATTCGAAACAGCAGGTGGGTAAGGGAGACATGGGATTTGCTTACCCATATTAAACAAAGATATCCTAACTCAAAAATCATTTGGTGTGGCATCATAAATAGACTTGATATTCCTGTCAAGATTATAAATAGGATAAATGATGACATTGAGTGGGTAGTGAACCAGTTAGGCGAAACTTTCTTAGACTCAAATATCTGGTTGTGGAAGGATTGTCTTGGACGAGTGGTCTTCACTTAAATTACAAAGGTAATAGAATGATGGCTAATGTGATTATAGCAACTATCAATCGTATTACAAGGGATAGAGCAATCAAAGAATCTGTTAGCGATAAGCCTTCACATATAGAGCTAATTGATTCTTCAGATCAGGCAAGTAGGCATTATCAAGATACTAACATAGTGGAAGGGAGATCTGATAGTATAGATTTAGAGTAAATAAAGAACGTATCATGTAGGATTAAGGCTTCGGAAAACTAGTAGTTGTGAGTAGAGCAAGACTTGCTGTAGTCAATGATATGCATAATGCAGATGCCAATCAAGATAGGCCCGTTTTATTTTTTAACACCCAAAGTTGTGTTAACAAATTTGAACAAATAGAACAATTGGTAATTAACTCTAACCCTTTAATAGTTGGCATAGCAGAAACTCATTTAACAGAAGACATAAATGACTGGGAGGTTGAAATTAAAGGGTATAGGCAGTAAGAATGGATTCCACTAGTAGGCACACTGGAGTTGTAATGATCTACATTGACTAGATAATATATTACAAAGTCATCAATAAAGAAACAATCGGAAAACTATGGTGGGAATGTAGCGTTCGTGTTATGTCTGGGAAATGGCACACACTATTATTTGTGTGATCTACGTGTCACCGAAAATGAAAAAGTATGACATTATTAAAACTTTGCAAAATAAATTGGAAATATTACTAGATTCAAACTTGTAAAATTATTGTCATGGGTGATATGAACATAGATTTGAGCAAGACTACACTATATTCAAATAAAATGAAAAACATGTTGGAATCGCAGGGTGTAATTCAATTAGTGGATGATTTCACCAGGATTGCTTCTGTAGTACAGAAAGATAATTCCTTTAAAATATCAAGAACGGTTATAGATTATGTATTAGTTGCTTATGAAGATAAGGGATTAATTCATGTTGCCGTAGAAGACAATCCGATATCTGATCATAGACTTATTAAAATGAGGTATTTTATAAATAATGGGCAGCATGTGCCAGATGTTCACAACCCCAAAAAATTAAGAACTACTATAAAATGCAGAAAATATAAAAATTTAGAGAATAAGGCAAACAGATTATGTTTTCAAGAAAGTGTTAATAACAAAACATGGATCAATATTGAAGTTGGTAATGATTTGGAAAAAATGTCCAAAGAATTTATTGTAAATGTGCAGGAAGCTATGGATGTTCATATTCCAGAAATAACGTTTCAGGTTAAGGAAAAGCATAGACATAATAAATGGTTTGATGCAGAGATAAAAAGGGCACAGGAACATAGGAATTTTCTATTTAGGGTAGCTAAAAGGGCAAATAATTAGAAGATTGGAAAAATTATAGGTACAGCAGAAATCGAGTTGTTAATTTGATTAAAAATAAGAAAAGAGACTATTATTCGCATAAGATTTGCGAAATTAAAGACAGACCCAAAGAATTATGGAAAGTTTCAAATACATTTAATGAATACTTTATAAAAAGTATTGAGGACATATCGAATAACATACCTGGAAGTGTCAATGTGATGCAAGCAATTCGAACAGTTTCACAATTCAATGGACCGATATTTTTAGAAAATTTTCAAACAGTTGGTGAAGATACAATAGTAAATAAATTTAAGAGCCTTAAATCATCAGCTCCAGGTGAGGATGGAATTACAGATCAAGTTCTTAAAACTTTAATTCCTACGGTTAAATTATATCTAACAAAAATAATTAATACATCACTAAGCAATGGCGAAGTGCCGGAATGTTTGAAGAAAACGGTGATAGTTCCGATTCCCAAAATTCCTCGAGCAATAGATGGTGAAAATTTCAGGCCGATAAATATTCCACAAATGGTTGAGAAAGTGTTAGAATATATAGTTAAAGATCAGTTGATCGATTTCATTGAAGAAAACAAAAATTTTAACTGAAAATCAATCAGGATTTAGAAACCAACACAATTGTGAAACTGCGATTCAGCATGTTGTTGAGGAATTGAGAACAAATATGCAAGAGGAAAATATTACTATTGTAGTGTCACTTGACTTAAAGAGGGCATTTGAAACATCGATAGACAAATTTTAATTAAAAAACTAGAATGTTATGGCATCAAGGGAAAAGCTTTGAAATGGATTGTCTCTTATTTGGAGACTAGAGTTCAGAAAGTTAAGATTGTTAATTTTTCCTCAACGTATAGAGAAAATAATTTTGGGGTGCCTCAAGGGACAGTGTTAGGGCCCCTTTTGTTTATTGTGTACATAAACGATATAGGCAATGTATTAAAATATTGCAAAGTTTTTCTTTATGCAGATGATGCATTAATAGTATGTATAGGTTCTACTTTGCAAGAAGTTATGATGTTCTTAACCTATGATCTAAAACTTATTGAAGAATGGTTACGAGTAAACAGGTTAAAAATAAATGTTTCAAAATCGAAAGCAATGGTTTTGTGTTTGAATAAAATAAAACAAAAAATAAAAGAAGAACTTAAGAAGATTCAGATCATTATTGATTATGAAATGGTGGACATCGTTGACCAGTTGAAATATTTAGGGATTATTGTTGATGAAAATTTAAATTTCAAATCCCATGGAAATCAGATTATTAAAAGATTTGCAAGAAAGGTTGGTTTATTCCGTCGAATACATGACAACTTGCCACTTAGTTCAAAAATTCTAATATATCAAGCTATAGTTGCTCCTCTTATAGATTTTTGTAGTTCTGTACTTTTTATGCTTAAAAAAATGAAATCGATGTAATACAGAAGATACAAAACAAAGCAATGAGGAGCATATTAAGAGTTAGCAGAGACACGTCGATAGCCAAGATGTGCGAATCATTACATTGGTTGACGATAAAACAAAGAATTTTGCTTAATACCCTATGTTTTCTTCATAAAATTTTTTGTGGCAATGCACCTGAGTACTTGTGTAGGAAATTAATAATTAATTCAAAAATTCAAAATTATAATTTAAGAAACAACAAGCTTATTTTTGTGAAAAGGTCAAATAGTGCATTTGGACAAAATTCAATTTATATTAGAGGTGTTCGAATTTTCAATAGATTGCCACAAGAAATTAAAAGTATCGGTGACTACACAAAATTTAGAAAGGAATGTTGTAATATAATAAAAAGCAAAATGTTAAGTGTAAACCAAAATGAAGTATTGTCCTTCTGGGACATAATGTAAAAATAAGAGGATAGGTACAAAACATACATTTTTGTAAGCCTAGACCAACATAGCATTAATTTTATTAGAGATGAGAGTACTTGTTTAAACATGTGTATTGATTTTGGTACAATGGTTATAAGCTGAGTGTTTATTTTTTAAAGTGATGCTTGTGACTGAAAATGTATTTGAAATGTCGTGACTTAAGTGTGTGTTGTATATATTATTAATTGTGGCTGTTAGATTAATGTGTTGTCAACTTGTATCATTTGTATGTATTTTGAATATACCATGTATATACCATGATGTACCATGTATTGAAAATGAAAATAGCAAATTGTGCTAATGAATAAATAACACTACTACTACTACCTTTCTTGGGATCCTCATTGGAGCTACGTTGTGAGTTTATTCTTCCACTTCGGGTAGTATTTAATTGTTCGAACTCCCTTAGATCGTTGAGTAACTCGTCCAGGTCCGTGTGACGCGTTGAGCTGAGTTGGGAGCACAACTGATTTGACCACAACCCCAAGAGTATTTGCTGCTTTGTGTCATGAAAAGACAGCTTGAGTTCGTTACAATACCTTGCTTTTTCATGGAAATACGCATGAGTATTTTCACCTTTTATCTGGACTCGGCCTTGCATCCGATTAAGGTTTTTCTGAAGTTGGTCTCGAATTCTGCCCAGGTTATCATCTCTCCACTGCGAGCAGCAAACCAATGTCGTGCAGCTCCCGTGAGATTCATTCGGGCAGACTCCAGCATAAACGTTTGTGGCCACCTGTGTAATTGGGCCAGGGCCTCGATTGATCGTAACCACTCCTGAGCCAAACCGTAATCACCATCGCCTGCAAACTTTCCAATAGACTTGGTTAAATCAGGCATAATATGGTACGACTCAGTAGGTGAGGGCTGCTGTGTTGTTGGTAGGCCTATGCGGCTAACCAGGTCCATCATTATTTGATCCCTTCTTCTATTCTCTTCCATCATCAAGCGAAACATTGATTCAGTGGACGATGTAGTGCTACCTGGTAGGCCTACTTGTGGTTCTGTCTGTACATGAGATACATTTTCAGGAGTAGGCATGCTTGAACTATCGGTTAAGTTTTCATTTTCATGTACCATGTCTACTAGACCTTGGTTGGTACAGGCAGCAGCTAAAGTAAACAAAGGGTTTTGTTTTCCATTGGCATAGTGAAGGCTGATTAAGTAGTTATGCATACATAAAACACAGTTACAATTTTCAAAAGACAGTGCAACATATAATAGTCAATCAATTTGATAACATGTTGCATTCAATGGACATTTACTAGTTCATTATTTTCGCGTTCCAGGTTAACAGAAATTATTTTCGAGTTCAAGGTTAACAGCTGATCTGCAGAATAAAATATTGTCGTGTGTACAGTTGGCAACGTTGTACCGTGGAGCAGACAGTCGAAGCTCCCTTCACGTTGCTTACAACAAACACAACTCGCTGTATCGTGGAGCACAGTCGAAGCTCTCTTCACGTTGCTTACAACAAACACAACTCGCTGCTTCCGTCGTTCGTCGAGTCAACGAAAGAGGCGGGGCTAATGGCGGACCCAAATGTACACGACCAATAATTAATAAATATGAAAATTAGTTCAGAATTTTCACAGTTGTGATCGGACTGTTGGAATATTATTCATACATTGTTCGAACACTCAAAACAAAGTTTATAACATAGGCGAGCTCACTAAAGTTACACAAAATTCAAGACTTAACATAAGCAAACGACATGGCGATTTTCGCAGGCTAGGGCCTAGACTTGGCGGCAGGCAACAGGCTACAGGTGTCAATCGCACTTCTGATTTGTTATACCTACTTGGGCTTTCAGGTGCAGGATGCGGGCAACAATCACGAGTCGATCCATTCTTAAAGATGAATGTGGTTTATTGAATATAATGACACAACACACAGTAAACACAGTTAAATAAACGTTCGTAAGAGGGTGGCGCAAGTCGGCGGGCGGACTGTCGGGCGGCCATGTTCTCTCTCCTCCTCTCCTCACTGCCTTCTTGACTGGCCCAGAAGCGGGAATATAACACTTCTAAGGTGTCTGAGCGGGCCGACGAAATGTGGTTTATACTCAGCCCTGTAGATCGTACTGAGACGGGAGTCTAAACACTGCAAGGAGGCGGTGACTTGTAGTTGGCCACTCGGCCGTACGGCGGGTTGCCCGTCGCGCAGGCGTTCGTAGCATGTAATCCAACAAAAATATCTTCCCGTTGTTGTTCCTCGTTACAGTAGGCCTACTGCCACTGGGCAATTGTGCATCGACCTTTACCGATATTTTAATTTATCGATCCAATTGTTTAATGTAAGCTCTAGGCCATTGCTTCTCAAATGATTTTGAGATAATGACTTCAATTTATTAAAAATTAAAATAGAATAAATTTGGTGTAGGCTGGACCTACTACTTGTTATATAAAGGTATTTGAAAACTGACAACAACAACAACTACATGTATCATGTTGTTAGGTTGGTACTAGGTAGAAGATTTCTAAGTTGTTTGGTGGGACCTGAAAAGTAGGACTATAAACAGTCAACTAAAAATGTAATCCGTCGTTATTTGTAAACTATTAATCCATCCTGACTAGAAAACGTAATAAGAATATATAATATGGTGTCAGAAGTGGGATTTAAGTTTATTTACAAGTTTATCTCGTAGAGCGCGATTATAAAAATGTTTTTATAAAAAGTGAGGTTAGGCGGGGCCGACCACATGTTAAAAAAAATATAAAAACGAGTGAATATTCATTCCGCGCATAGCCTAGCCTAGGCCTACCATTATAATATATTACAAGAATAATGATGAAAGGGTTTCGTGTTCCACCCGTGTTGAGAATTAAAGATAATCCACGTGTAGAATGGAAGGCTTGGAGGCAAGAGTTTGAGACCTACATCTCTGCCACAGGTTTGGATACAAAGCCAGATCCTCGAAAAATAGCTATGTTGATAAACTTAATTGGACCCGACGCTCAACCCATTTTTAACAACTTCGTTTTTGAAACCCCAGAAGACAAGAAGAAGTACGAGGTGGTACTGAGGAAATTTGAGGAACACTGCTTGCCACAGGTGAACATAATAATGGAACAGTTTAATTTCTTCAATGTGAAACAGAAAGAAGGACAGCCGTTTGATAGCTTCTTGACGGAACTCCGTACCAAATCAGGCACGTGTGATTTCGGAGATCAGTTGGACAACCTACTCCGAGCTAGAATCGTGTTTGGGATCCGGGATTTCTCGCTACAAGAAAAGTTACTCCAAGACGGTGCCCTATCCTTAGACAAAGCCATCACTATTTGCCGGGCGGCTGAGGTATCAAAACAACAACTCGAGCAGCTCCGAGACCCACAGGTAGGCCTAGTTCCAAGTGAAATAAACATTGTGAAGACAAAGCGCAATCGCAACCCTAAGAAAAAATCAGCCAGTACTAGCAAACCAAAAACTGATAAATACTACAGTGAACCGACCACAACTAAAACTGGGACTAAAGCTTTTGACTGTCGCAGTTGCGGTAATAAACATCTACCAAGGGCTTGTCCTGCTTTTGGTAATAAGTGTTATGTGTGTCATAAAAATAATCATTATAGTTCAATGTGTTTCAACAAGAAACCTAACCCTAAACAGGTTAAAGAAGTGACACTTGAAGAAAATGAGTATGTAGTTCACTTACTAGAAGAACAGTCTGTATCACAAGTTGAGAAGGATGTGTGGCTTACTAATTTAAAACTGTGTGATAAAAATGTAACTTTCAAGCTAGATACAGGTGCTCAGGTGAATGTCCTACCAGGTAAAATTTTTGACAGCCTAGGCCTATCTTCTAAAAACAAGGTAAGAGATACCAACAAAATATTGGTCACCTTCGGGAATCATAGAATCAAGCCTAGAGGTATAGTAGAGTTAGCTTGGACCAAGGGTAGCAATGAACCTATGAAATTAGATTTTATTGTTGCTGACATAGAGTCAAAACCATTGCTAGGCCTAGTAGGATGTCAGAAACTGAACCTTATTAGAAAAGTGGACAAGGTTAATGTAGCTAGAAACCTTGGACAGTGGATTCAGACTAAAGAGGGTATTGTAGCTCAATACAGTGAGTTGTTTGAAGGATTAGGGAAAATCCCAGGTGAGCATAACATGGTTTTAAACGATAAGGTAGATCCTGTTATTCATGCCCCTAGAAAGGTCCCATTTCAGCTCCAACCCAAACTGAAAGAAACCTTAAACACTCTTGAAAAACAAGGAGTCGTATCCAAAGTAGATCACCCTACTGACTGGGTCAGTAGTCTCGTTATAGTGGAGAAACAAGATGGACGTCTACGTTGTAACGCCAGTGTCCTGGCCTTACTAATTTTTTGAATTTGGCGCTCAAACATTTTTGGATGGACGGTCTCTTGAGCGGAGGTGGGAGGCCTACCACTTCTTACCTTGAGTTGCTTTCCTCCTGGTGTCTGGGTGCCAGCATTTCTCTTGCCAGTAAAGGAAACTTTTGTATTTGGTATCTCCACGTCTCAACGGGAATAGTAAGTAAGTCAATGACAATCGTTGTATGCTCTAGTTTGGGCCTACACGGCATTTATTACGGTTACCAAAATAAGTTTAGTTCTCTCTGTCATTGTTTTTTTTTTCACGCCGACAGTAGGCTTCAATTCGCGAAGAAGCAGTTGCAAAGGCAGAGAACGTTGGCAATAGCCTACTTAGTATTACTATGAAAAACATGTTTACCTATGTGACCAGTATTATGTTTAATGTTTTAAGTATGATTGTTATTCTCATCTTGTGTTTTGTAATACTCCGACAGGAGAATTTTATTGTGCCGCATTTTGGTTTAAATTTGGAAAAGGTTGGCAATTATGTTACCTGTAATTAGCGTTCAGCTGATTTTTTCAGGTGGTGCGCATTTCAAACTGTTTACCCCTTCTACTCAGGCCTTTCACGTGATTGGCCCAGGCGCTCGGTTCACTCGGAAACCGAGGTCTTTTCTGGGGTTTTTACTCCGGACCTCCGGTCTCTCTCTCTCTCCCTTGCAAAAACTCCTCACCTCTGTCTATTAGACAGAGAGGTTCCCCTCCAGAGGTTTGCTATCTCGTTCTTTCTAAATTGGCCACGCCTCAAGGGTATAAAAGACGCTCGGGCCCCTTGGGAGAGGCAGTATTCGCCGGGCAACCAACCCATTCACATCATAGTAATCGACGTGGAGAACAACATCTTCCCAGACCATTGAAGAAAGCCGGACTCTGAGGTGATGGTCTCCCTTTGCCGTCCAAAAAGGTGGAGGCCCGCGGTTACTCCGAGCCCCAGTTCAAGGCAGCCCCACATCCGTGCTAGTGGTGTCAGGCTGTTGGGCTCGTACGCGATTCGGGGCGGCGCGTCCGGGGACCGCGATTTTCTTACGTATAGTTGAAGACTTGGGTCTTTTATTTATTACCACTCGTGCCTTGCCCTCGCGCTCATTTCTAGCTCACGTTCAGGGGTAGATTTTTCTAAGCACCGGGCTTATTGTTATTCAGGGACCCTTTTTGCCACCTTTTGCCAACTTTTCAGCCTGGTGATTTAATGCCGTGTGATTTCGGCCAACTTTATGGCACACCCTACTTGGGTAGTTTTGTAACTATTAGATTCAAATTATAACGATCATCTTCACTTTAAAAGCGTTTTTTTCTTTCTTTCTGAGATGTCCCTTTTTTCAGACGAACGGGAGATCCTGCCTACTCACACCTACACACTCGCCTACACGGGCTGCTAGACGCTAAATCAACACTCGGGCTCTCACTCACACTCGCCTGCACTGGGCTGCTAGACGCTAATCACGACTCGGGTCTCACTCACACTCGCCTACCCGGGCTGCCAGACGCTAATCACGACTCGGCCCTCAACACCCCCTCGCCTACCCTGGGCTGCCAGACAAAACCGCCCTAATCACGACTCGGCCCTACACTCTCACCACTCGGGGGCTGCCGACGCTAATCACGACTCGGCCCTCACTCACACTCGCCTACACTGGGCGCAGACGTTTAAACACGACTCGGCCCTACACTCTCACACACTCGGGGGCTGCTAGACGCTAATCACGACTCGGCCCTCACTCACACTCGCCACACTGGGGTGCTAGACGCTAATCACGACTCGGCCCTCACTCACACCCGCGTACACAGGGCTGCCAGACGCTAATCACGACTCGGCCCTGTCCTCTTATAGCTTATTATTACGTCAGAATAATTTTTATGGGGGTTATGTTTTGTTCTGTTAGTGTTTCTCCACCCTGCAACCTCTTTTATAGCTCCTAGACACATGCCAGGGGGGTAAGGGATTGGGGTCCGCTACAGAATTGGGGGCTCGTCCGGGATTTGAACTTTTTATCTCATCTTCATATTCGATAATTGACGGTAATATCATATCTCCTAATATGATATTTTATTTATTTC
Organism: Sweltsa coloradensis; assembly: GCA_024449915.1. Lineage (NCBI taxonomy): Eukaryota > Metazoa > Arthropoda > Insecta > Plecoptera > Chloroperlidae > Sweltsa > Sweltsa coloradensis. The sequence goes on along the minus strand of JAMZAV010001278.1, from coordinate 100,928 downwards.
TTGAACGCGAGGCAAGCAGTCGTTTGGTACTAATTAAGGTTTTACTAAAATATTTCAATGTCTTTTAACTTATTTGGTTACGGATAAGCGGCGTGCGAAATGGACCTTTCACTACTACTGATAAAATCCTGGAAGTTATTTTTATTCTTCTTTCTTTTTTTCTGATTTGTGGGATTTGCATATGTTACCGGCTAAACAATAGGTCATTTCTGAAGAAATTATGGACGCTCGAAAGTGACTTGAGCGGCCACACGCTTTGATGAGCGCGACCTGACGGAAAAATTATACTTATGAAATCGATGTACGATTTTTCGATTTGAAAATTTTTAATATAAACTTACAGCTTAATCCGATTTTATGATTTTTCACAGAACCTTAATTTATGAATTAAGATATCCGTGTGAAATTTGAGCGCAATCGAAAAATTATTTTTCATGAAAATATAATTTTGTGGGTTTTTTTCTTTTTTAAAAAATTTTTTTACTTATAACACCCACATGCTTTATTTTATTTTAATACTTTTTTCACAGAACCTTAATTTTATGAATTTATATATTTGTGTGAAATTTGAGCGCAAAACGAATAATTATTTCTTATAAAAATCGCAATTTTTCGTATTTTCAATTTTTAAAATTCATACGATTAATTAAAAAAATTAAAAATTAAAGTTTATTTTTTATTTAATTTAATTTAATTTTAAACAAAAACTTCAACTAAGTACTAATTTTTTCACAGAACAACAGAAAATCCGCATAACCCCATGTCAGCTCAATGCACCAAATACGCTCATCCAACAAGCGGGGGGACTTAAGCGTTTTCCTAGTAACTTATTTTGGTTACGTCAGAATCAAGGCCGGGGCAGTGCTAATGGACCTGCGCTGCTAGCGTGATTACATCTTGTCATACTAATGGACCTGTATCAAGTGTAACTTACCCGATGAGCAATCTCGTGCAGTGCGATTGCATATTGCGTTACTAATGGACCTGTAGCTCGTGTGTAATTTCTCTGACGAGAAAAACCCGTGCAGACCAAGGGAGTACGCTGGAGCGGCCGTTACAGCGCTCTCTTGATGAAGCGCGGACCTGGACGGTCGGTGTATCAACTAATACATCAAGGTGTATCAACTTATACGCAAACAAGTGCAAGTGTATCAGCACTAATAACGAACAGTTAAAGATCGTGCGCGAGCGGACGCATTTAGAAAATAGCAGGTGTCAATAAACGCAATAGACAATAGATAAACAGCCAACTAACGACCCTTAGAGAGGGTGAGAAGAAAATAACGAGAAGAGAAAAAAGAAAAAGATGGAAAAATAATAAAATCACAGAAAAAGAGGAAAAAGAAAATGCCAAGAACAAAATCAGATGAGAAAGACAACTCTTGTCTTCCTCCTCACCAAAAAGAAGATGACAGGATATACTTTACGGAAGTTAACGAATCCATACCACAAGTGGAACGCAGTCACACGCCAATGAATGCAAACTCAGGGTCAGAGTACATGACCACCATGAATGAAACCATGTTTGTGCCCACAACAGAAGGCAAAGAAATATCTTTAAGTAAGAGCAACCAAGAAGAAGCAGAGTTTCAAGACAGAGACCTGAACAAGAGGGAAGATGGGAAGAAGGTCGGAGATGAAAACCGAAATATCCACAGCCCTATATATCCAACACGGCAGAATACCGCACAGTCGCAAATCACCCCTAACAGCGGCCAGAGTTCTCCAATAATGAACTATACTCTTGGCTATGTACAACAAAATCGTTACACACCAAGGGAAACCCAACAGCATGACGCTCGCATGGATGAACTGGCTCGACTTCTAAACCGCTCTATGGAACTGTTTGGAGAGATTTCGGTCCGAAATACCACACAACCATGGGCTCTTCCTGCGTGTAATACCCCTGCACTAACTCCGGGCTTCCCTTCCCATACCTATCACCCTTCCGAGAAACCACTGCAGGCAGGCCATACGCCTTCCTTCATTCCTAATAGTTTTACACCCAGTACCCCGTATGAAGCAAGAAAAACAGAAGAACTGAAGGAAAATCAATACACCAGGGGACTTAATCCAAATCACAACTCGCCGTCACTAACCCAGAATACTCAAGAAAGAAACAACATGCAGCGTTCTTCCCACGACTATAAAATGGGCGCACAATGGATACTGAAGGACGTCAAATTACCATCATTCTCCGGCCACGGAGACAGTCAAACGCCATCTGAGTTCTTAACTGAGTTCGAGACTTTTGCATCTTCAAGACCAGGATTACACATAGATGAAGCAATGATGTTGGGCATGCCCAACGCCCTGAGAGGAGAAGCAGCTCGCTGGTGGCGCTTTACGGGAGGGTTTTCAAGCTGGATCCCGTTCTGTCGAGCATTCAACGAGAAGTACGAAGCTGCGGATTACCAAGACAGAATGAAGAAAGACCTAGATGAACGCACCCAACACCCAGATGAACCATTGTATACCTATATACAAGTCATCCACGACTTCTACGAGAAACTTGACGGACGATACCCAGACTCTGAGAAAGTTAACCGGGCTTTGCGGCAAATGCACCCTGAATACCTGAAATACACATTCAATAAAGAATATCTCACCCTTCACGATATTGCCAAAGACGCAAGGGCAATACAAGAAGCAGTATATAGAGAACGCCAATACCGACCACCCCCGACATCAGCAAGATTTATAGAACCATCACTTGCGCCAGGATACCATGCGCCCTCAAACCACACCAATGAAGAACGCCACAGCAGAAACACATACCGAGACCACGAGGGCCAGAGATATTCAAATGACAAGAGCAGTCAGTCCATAGTTAGTTTGGGAGCATTAGACCCCTACCATCAACGAAGAAATCAGCTCGCTTCGGAAGGAAATAACAGGGATAGACCGAGAGCTCGCAACATAAAGTCTCCCCTCATAGGGTACATATGGTTTGACCATTGGAATAGAAGCGGAAATTCATGTCATTTTCAAAAATGCGCGTCTTACAAGTCAACGTTGGGGCGTTTACCCGTCAGACGCCCCCAAAGTGGGCCCCAAAAAAGGTCAAATCTGCCCCTATTAAGTATACATGATTGAAACATAAGCAAAATTATAGAAGAAGTTAGCCCAAAAATGAATATCACTCGTCAGACGTTCTGCGATGGGCCGTTGACCCGTCAGACGCCCCCAAAGTGGGCCCCAAAAAAGGTCAACTCTGCCCTCATAAGGTATACATGATTCAAACATACGTCATTTTATAGGGAAAATTACTAGAAAAACGAATATCACTCGTCAGACGGGCTGCGTTGGGCCGTTGACCCGTCAGATGCCCCCAAAGTGCCCCCCCCCCCCAAAAAAATGGTCAAATCTGCCCCTATTAAGTATACATGATTGAAACATAAGCAAAATTATAGAAGAAAAGTTAGCCCAAAACGAATATCAATCGTCAGACATGCTGCGTTGGGGCTTTGACCCGTTAGGTAAAACCAAAAGTGGCCCCCCAAAAAAGTCAAATCTGCCTTCATAAGGTATACATGATTCAAACATTCGTCATTTTATAGATAAAGTTACCAGGAAAACGAATATCACTCGTCAGACGAGCTGCGTTGGGGCTTTGACCCGTTAGGTAACCTCCAAAGTTGGCCCCCAAAGATGTCGAATCTGCCCTTAAGACTGTTTGCCAAGCTCGGGCTTTCTTTTTTTACAATGATAAATGCCCTTTTAACAACACGCTTGATCGTCAAATCCAGCTTATTTGACATACAGAACGTACCGTTATTTACCTTAAATTTTTATCAAAAAATCTGCATTTTTGGGAGGCTGTTCAGATAGAATGAGTGTGTTTCGCTATCTTAGCACATTTTGAGATTTCAAATAATTGTCTCCTACACAAAATTGGTAAATTACTACAAATTAACAGTTTGGTGTCATATTTACGGTCAGTTAATAAGAAAAGTGAGCAATATTTGGAAAATGTGCCTAAATACCCCTTATTTCACATGATTTCTTTACATTTTAGTGCATAGCACAACCCGATAGGACCACCGAAAGAGCTTCCAAGTGATCCAGAGTCCAGACTTTACCTCTGCGCTCTGCGTCAAAGCCTGGTTTCCTCGAGCTTAGCCACCTTGGTTTTATTGTATAGACAGAAATTTAAAAAAAAATCCATTATGTATATATATATATATATTAAGTTTTTAAGGCTTTCGTGGCCCGAAGTATTAGAATCACAATTGTAAACTTGTCGGGTTATTTCGCCACGTCGATTTGACTTACCCATGTCAACGTTTCTGGACCGCTCTGGGCCCCGTCATCAGGACGACTGTCGACTGTCGTCCTGATGACGGGGCCCAGAGCGGTCCAGAAACGTTGACATGGGTAAGTCAAATCGACGTGGCGAAATAACCCGACAAGTTTACAATTGTGATTCTAATATATATATATATATATACATATATATGAGAGAGAGAGAGAGAGAGAGAGAGAGAGAGAGAGAGAGAGAGAGAGAGAGAGAGAGAGAGAGAGAGAGAAGAGAGAGAGAGAGAGAGAGAGAGATGTTAAATACAGACCAAGATGGTTCCTGGATGATCTGTACCCTTTGTCACTTGATGAGATTATGCAATGCGATTTAGAAGTAGGGGATTTCGATGAGGATGATGACATAGATGTTTCGGAAGCAGCGTACATGATGTAAATATTATTAAATGTGATAAACAGTTTTTTTTTATTCTAATCTTCAATTGTCTTTTAACTATGAAAAGTATTTGCATGTTTCAAACGCATGTAAAAGATTATTACGTATGTTATGATATGATGATGATTACTAATAAAATGTTAAAGCGTACAAGCGTACAGTGATTACGAATGTGATAGAAGTTTTGATATTTGAAGTTATTATACCAAACCAATTTATATATTCTAATCTTCAATTGTTTGTAACTTATATAAACTACTTGTATGATTTAACACATTACAAATTCTTACTTGTGATATGATGATGATTACTTCTGAAGATTACTGTGATAAAAAGTTGAAACATACGGTGATAACGAATATATGGAAGTTTCGATGTTTGGAGACATACCAATTGATATATTCTAACCCTCAATTGTTTGTAACTTATAAAACTATTTACATGATTCAACCATATTAAAGATTATTGCTTAATAGGTAAGCATATGATGTTAATTATTTACGTAACTTATGATTACTATGATATGATTACTTATGTGATAAAATTAATGGATTGTCAATGATTTTCTTGTATCGTTATACAATATGCAATAGTTAAGCGATATACTTAATAGGCAGAATCCGTATAAGTATCATGTAACAAGTAGTAAATTAAACACAACTCTTCATTTGTAAAAAAAAAAATTAAATTAAAACACTCTTTACAGTTTAAACCCTAACCCTATACCCAATACATACACCATTATTAATTATATAATTACCATTAAACGAAGTATAACATGTCTTCCTGATTTATTCATCGATCTAGATTCTAGATATTCCAAAAAAATAAAAAAAAGTGGTAATTGCAGGGCTCAATGACCCAAAATAAGCGAAAACATCATGACTACATATTATCGCACAAATCCGATTGAATCCAACATAATTTCGTAAGTATTCGAGACAAAACATTTTTTAAACTTTTTTTTTTTTGGGGGGGGGGGGGGGGCAAGTGGCGGGTAAGGGCCCCACACAGCCAGTCTGACGAGTGATATTCTTTTCCGTGGTAAATTTTTCTATAAAATGCCGTATTATTTAATCATGTTTTCTTATTGAGGGCAGATTTGACTTTTTTTGGGGGGCCACTTTGGGGGCATCTGACGGGTCAACGGCCCAACGCAGCCCGTCTGACGAGTGATATTCGTTTTTCTAGTAATTTTTCTTTATAAAATGACGTATGTTTGAATCATGTATACCTTTGAGGGCAGAGTTGACCCTTTTTGGGGCCCACTTTGGGGGGTCTGACGGTCAACGGTCCATCGCAGCCCGTCTGACGAGTGGATATTCATTTTTGGGCTAACTTTTCTATAATTTTGCTTTGTTTTTTTAATCATGTATACTTAATAGGGGCAGATTTGACCTTTTTTGGGGCCCACTTTGGGGGCGTCTGACGGGTAAACGCCCCAACGTTGACTTGTAAGACGCGCATTTTTGAAAATGACATGAATTTCCGCTTCTATTCCAATGGTCAAACCATATGTACCCTATGAGGGGAGACTTTATGTTGCGAGCTCTTGGACTAGGATGATAGGGAGGGAAGACAAGAGAGGAAGAACTTGGAGCAAAAACATGTAAGTTTTGAACGCAGTGAAGGTAGGCGGCGCCGAGACAGCTCAAATGACAAATACCAAAGACCAGAAAACCATACACCACGTTCTCGTAGCCCATCGCAGGAAAACCGACGATCACCATCTGTAGAGAGAGATATAAATCATATCCGCTGTTATGGATGTCAAGAGAAAGGTCACTATGCAGCAGAATGCCCAAGGATAAATAAAAAGAGCCTGAACGAGGAGAAAGACAAATTAACGGCCAAAAAAGATAACCGCTCCTGAAGCAAGCACGCAGAAGGAAGTAATCCGTCGGGTTCGACAGGCCAAAGCAAGGAAGCGGCAAGCTAAAAAACGCGCATTACGCAAAGAAAAGACCATGGGACAGACGAGTGATGCTCGGAGTGGTTACTACACGGCGGAATTTGTAAACCAAACGGGATTGGAGTTCGATGAATTGTACTATCTACCCTAGGCTCATCGCTTAATTTGCAAAGAACATCGATACCCGAACTTTTGATTCTCTTTCAGTTCCCTTTTTATGAGTATTAGCCACCCTGTGTTTTTAGTTTAGGGTATAATATATTGTTAAATATACCAACTATGTACCACCTTGTTCCTGAGAGAAGTAACCCACGGAACGGGTTGGACAAACACCAAGATTGTGTTCATCTTGTTTTTGTAATCTATTCTTTTTATTTTTTGTATCATCTACTGTAACTTGCGTAATTGTACACTATTTCATTTAATGTGTACCATCAAGTAAAAGGTCCTAAGGCATTAGCGCATACCTTTGAATTTAAAACTCTTTCTTTAATTTTTAGTATTTGGTTTATCACATATTGTAATGGTTTTATTGTGTATTGTTTAAATCTTTTATATATGCCTTCCTTTAGGGAAGACTAAAACGTTAGTGTATACGTTGAATTTGAATGACCAATATAAATCAAAAAATGTTTCACTTCACTGTAAGTTAAAATCTTTTACAAAATTGTTCATGCGTTTTTACAAAACTTTTTACAATTATGGAAAAGATTTCTTTTGGGGGGGGGGGGGAGTTTTGTAACGCCAGTGTCCTGGCCTTACTAATTTTTTGAATTTGGCGCTCAAACATTTTTGGTTGGACGGTCTCTTGAGCGGAGGTGGGAGGCCTACCACTTCTTACCTTGAGTTGCTTTCCTCCTGGTGTCTGGGTGCCAGCATTTCTCTTGCCAGTAAAGGAAACTTTTGTATTTGGTATCTCCACGTCTCAACGGGAATAGTAAGTAAGTCAATGACAATCTGTTGTATGTCTCTAGTTTAGGCCTACACGGCATTTATTACGGTTACCAAAATAAGTTTAGTTCTCTCTGTCATTGTTTTTTTTTCACGCCGACAGTAGGCTTCAATTCGCGAAGAAGCGAGTTGCAAAGGCCAGAGAACGTTTGGCAATAGCCTACGTTAGTATTACTATGAAAACATGTTTACCTATGTGACCAGTATTATGTTTAATGTTTTAAGTGCACTGCAGTGCAGTGACAGTGCTCGGCCTGGTAACAGCTCGACGCTCGCCTGAAGAGGCCAATTGTAACATTGGCGAAACGTTGCACCCACTCGACAACGTCCAACTAGGACTGCAATTTTAACAAGGTACGTGGTTTTACCGTAAAACTTTTTAAAAATGACAATATATATATATATATATATATATATACCCCGGTGTAGTCACTTTTTTAATTTCTGTCTAAAGTACTAACATATATATATATATATATATATATATATATATATATATATATGTGTTTTTACGTAGATTTTCTCGGATATAATGTGACATAATGAAATTCTTTCGAGTTTCCGAGTTAAATAAGTTTTAATACCAACGTTTCGAACAGTTCTCCCTGCTCATTCTCAAGGTAACGACATACAAATTTTGTTATTGTCTTGTTTGTTTACTCAATGTTTTTTAATTTGTATGTCGTTACCTTGAGAATGAGCAGGGAGAACTGTTCGAAACGTTGGTATTAAAACTTATTTAACTCGGAAACTCGAAAGAATTTCATTATGTCATATATATATATATATATTGCATTAAAATGCATTAAAATATATATATATATTTTTGCTCCATTAATTTCTAAAGTAAAGTAAAAAAAAGTAAAAATGTAAAAGTAGTTGTGAAAGTGTTCGAGTTTTATATTCAAAGTACATTACTACAAATAAAATTCGACATGCTTTGTTTTGTTAGAGCTTGGAACTATATCATATTTTATCATTAAATCAAAGAAGACATACAGAAGAAAGTATTAAAGCATCAATAATTTAGTTACCTGTAAATAATTTTATCCCGTAAGTTTTAATTTTCTTTCAAAATAAACAAATTAGAATATTTGTATTGGAACATTTAGTATTTTTTGAATTGTATTTGAATTTAGTTTCTGAATTATAGTAAATAATAACATTTAGTATGTTTTAAAATGTTTTCTCACTTTAAGCATATAAAAATAAATAACAGGTAAAATATTTCATTTCGGGTTTGGAGTGAAAGCACTAAGCAAATTAAACAATGTTTGTGTTTACAGTTTATTCTGTTATGAGTATAGACAACAGTTTGATGATTGCTTTTCTGAAATAACTTTAAAGCTGGTTATAACTTACCAAACCTCGAGAAAAAGTATGACCAATTGGTGCTTTCGAGTGCATTACGCATAAAATAATAAACAATATACTAAAATTAAAATTAACTATTAAAAATATAGATAAACAATGATATCACTGGAAATGTAAAACGAATAATACTATATCATCATCATCGAGTTTTTTTCTCCTTTTGTTCTGAAAAAAATGTCTACGTAATAAATAAGAAAGATGAGTTTGAATGAAATGAATACACATACAATATACATTAATTAGAAATAATGTGTTCATACCATTGAAATGTAAATCTTTAAAACAAATAATATGATTTTAAACAAATGATACAGTTCTGTATTTACGTCAAGTATAATTTTTATTTTATAAGTAAATTAAACATGTAAAAAAGCGTTTAAAAGAGTAGTAAAGTCAATGTCTTGTATAACATCATGCACAAATCAATCAACGAAAGGATATGTCTATGATATTTTCAAATAAATATTAATTTGAACAAGGACACCTTTTTACTTAGTCTTGCGATATTTTTAAAAAAATATTTGTATTTATACCCTATGTATTTGTATCAACATTAATAACTTAGTGTAAATTTAATAATCTTTAAGTTAATAAGAGTATTTATTTTTCATTTTACTACATGCAATCGATAAAGCATAATATCAACACTCATCACATGGAAGAAAATGTGATTTATTGATTCATCCCGGATAGTGTTTACATCTATTTAAAAAATAAACAACGGAGTGACTTAAAAATCTTCCATTATATATTTTTTTAAATTATACTACATTTTATTCACTACTTCGTTTGCATAAGCATTATTTTTTTAAATCGACATATAAGTCAACGTTAGGCATGAACTGAGAAAGATATAATATAACTCCATACAACGTAAAAGTCTTCAAATAAATCATCTCCCACCTGCCATACCACCTCTCAAGTATAAAAATTACGAAGTTCACAAGTTCATGCGTATTAACTTGTCGCGGTTTTTGTAGTCATTGATTTAACTGTCTCCTGAACTTTACATTTCTATAGCAATGTTTTTATTTTATTTACGTTTATTATTATTATTATTATTATTATTATTATTATTATTATTATTATTATTATTATTATTATTATTATTATTATTATTATTATTATTATTATTATTATTAGTATGTGTTTATTCCGTACATTCATTACATATTATATAATAAACATACGGATTCATGATGTTATTGATTTTACATGAAAATACACTTTACAATAGTGTATGACTACACCTTTGATACAAAAAAATATTGATTTATAATTGAGATGTCGTCAATTTTGTAGGTATAAGTCGGCTGAAAAAGAAATGTTTTTATTTAATACTTTATTGAGACATCCAATTTATTCTACAGATAATTTCTCTCCAACTTTCCCGTTTTAAAAATGTTTCTTTAACAAACTATGAGAACATATGCAATTATTTACTAAATTAAATATGAATATTTTTTTAAATAACGAATACCACTAGCTTTTCTCTCGTTGAACTAACAATCTTCTCACTTGTATACAGTTTATTTTGTTATGTAATTGAAAGTTTAATTAAATATTCACTTTAAAGTCGTATACAAATCATTTATCTTAATTTGATTTTAAATATTTTTAAACTTTGATACAAAATTTTCACTTCATTATAGTATCTATTTGAGAAATAGGAATTTAGATTATCATTTTCTCAGATTATTCAAAAATGTTTTTAATTTGTTTTTCAAACAAGGAAATTCAATATAACATCACAAATAATATCCTTGCGAGATAAAAAATTTTACATTTCTTTCCATTGCATTAAATTAACTAAAGACACATGCAGGAAAACTTAACTGTTTTGCACACCGTTTCCGTACAAAGAATGAAATACTTGAAAGCGTGTAAGGTAAAACTTTGGCATGTATGAAAAATAACCTGATTTGTAAACATTACTTTTTCACAGTATTACAAACTTGAAAGTTTATAGCAAAAACTAATACATTTTCACCGATTGCAACGAAATATTTAGTAAAGAAAATACGCACACAAGTATGAAGAATTACCTGCTATACACATTTTCTTTACAATGTTTTTTGAACTTGAAACTTGAAAGTTCATAAAAACTTTAATATTTCTCTTATGCGACAAATTTACGAAAAAAATATACACACATCTATGAAACTATACCTGATTTGTAAAAATGTTATTTCCAAAGTATTTGTACTGCACACAGTCAATCAAAAAAGTGTTATGAACTGAAAGTTTGTAAGATAAAATTTTATTTAACATATATGAATACTTCAATGTTTTGCACAAATTTTACTGCACACAGAATAAAGAACTTGAAAGTGTGTAAGAAAAATATTCTCATTGTGATTAAACCCATCAGAAACTTATGCGTGGTAAGCCTAGGTTAGGCTTTTCTAGAAAACATAGGTTATATTAGGTTTTGTTGAAAATCTTAGGATAGGTAAGGTTATGTTTATTACTTAGGTTAGATTAGGTTAGGTTAGGTTTTATTGAGAAACGAAAATGACTTGTTTGATTCAGTTAGGTGAATAGGTCAGGTTAGGTTTGAATGAAACTGATTTACATAAAAGTTCAGCTATGTTCAATATACTTGTTGCAATTTAAAAAAAAATATATATTAAATAAATGCCGGTGATGAGTTAACTCTGTAGTTTTGGAAGTGAGAAACTAAAATTAATTTAATCGCGATTTCATTCTCTACAATAATGTTATTGATTGGTATCTTTCTTTAATAATGAAAAGTTATAAACTATTTACTTATCTTTGATTTATTATTAAATTTATTTTCAGGAAAGAAAACTTCTATTTCTAGCAGTGTTAAAGTGGTATATATATTGTTGTAAGAATTAATAGGTTCAATGTTAATCATTCTTTGAAAACAATCAAGAATGCAAAAACCGAAAGCAAAATGTTTTTATAAACTTATATACTGATAATAGCACATTATTGCACTTAAAATATAAACATTCAAGAGCGATCCTGCAATGCAATAATATAATATCTATAGATGTGTTAAAAGGTATGCGAACACCATTGCGAAAGAAATTAGCGAAAGTCATTTATTTTAATATATTCGTTTGAGTATTAGTTACCATAGACTATTTATCTCTTATTTGTTTTTATACTCTGCACATGAATCATGATTTTTATTTTATTGTTGAAGACTTATTACAGTTTCCAATGATAATGGGAATAAAACATAGTTGTGAATAAAAGCTTGTAAAAAAAAAAAAAAACGTGATAAATTATTTACAGGTAGGTAGCTATTAATGATTGATCTAATTCCCTTTATCTTGTTAGATTAATTGATTTAAAATAGAAATAATGACAAAGTTCTACGCTCAAACAAAACAAAGCAAAAATGTAGAATTGTGATCAAAAATATTTATTTTAAAGGCAACATAAATTGATAGACTTGAATTAAAATACAGTGATTTGATTATGAGTTTGAATTATCTTTTATAGATACTTGTTAATTTTTCATCATAGCGGATTGTTTAATAAAATGTCTGTAAACTCAAAACTGTATTCTCTTCTTTTGTATTATACTTTTTCAAATTTTATAACTGGCACTAAACAAACCCTGACGATGGGTTAACTCTGTAGATTGGAAAGTGCTTTGCTAAAATTAAATTGTAGCATGATAATATTAACTCTGCAATCTTTTTATTGAATGGTATCCTGAACACGCTGTACTTTTATAACGGGATGTATATTATTAGGTTTCACATTAAAAAAAAATATTCGTTGTTTACTATAAGTTCAATAGTATTAAATTTCGCTTCAGGGAAATTTTGAATTCATGCATTTTACTTGCACAAAGTTTTGATTCATAAAAGTAAATACGAATTATATTTTTTTAATAGTATGACACTCAGTATAAACTGAATCGTGACATAAACGAATCCATAGATAGGTGCTACACGCTCGCGGTAAAAGAATGAAACTAATTGCAATACTGACTGAAAACGTGTGAATGCTATCATCTGATGATCACGTGATAGTAAAAACCTGTTGATGTAGTGTCTATGAAGGAATCGTGGTTCTAGATAACTACAAGCTATTGATTGAATAAACATTGCTTCAATATAAGAATATGTTTAAATATAAGAATTAGGAGAAGTAGTGAACGGGAGACATCCTATTTACTACAATATATATATATTTCAATTAAATTCTTATGTCAAAAAAAATAATAATAAAAATAATAATAATTAAATCACTTATGCAATTTTGTGGCGGAAAAGTATTAATTTTGTATATGTTGAAAAGAAAAAATGTTATTCATATAATATTATTATAATGTAACAAATTGATATTATTTATCTTTACCAAAAATAATCCTTCTTAAATATGGTTTGCTGTGTGTTGTTATATTTCGTTTAATTTAAAAAATAAAAGAATATGTTTGTTTGGTTGTATTTACTTTGCATTTAATATTACTAAATTCGGTGTGGTGAAATTGTACTGTTTTCGTTATGTCCACAAAGTATTGTTTCAAAATAGTTGAGATGTAAAATATAATTTGTTTCATACAAGAAGAAATGAAGTATATTCAATTGTCAATCTATGCAAATGAGTTAATTAAATCTGATTAAAGTCTTAGGTGACAAAGTCGATGTAAAATATTTAAGTGTTACTGAAATAAAATTGCTGACTTTTCTATCATGCAATAATAATAATAATGCAGATATTTTTAAAAGTCTTATGGGAAACAGGATATTTCCTGCTGACGTTTCTTTTTCATGTTTGAGCATGTCTGTGGCGGAGATTACACTAAATACGGCTGACGTAATAAATAACACAAGTGAACGAGCGGAACGTTTCATTCAACCTATGTCTGAATACAAATTTCAATTGGTTAAAATAGAAAAAGTATTTTCTTACGTCTAATGAATAACTTCTGGTTTAACGTCTAACTCGGGTACTAATAGGCTAAGTAGGAGATGAAAGAACGTAGTTAATTTGTGCTGGTTCTGAATCTAAAAGCAGAACAGAGTACAGTTTTTATTCGTGCTTTAAATTAAATATGAAAATGGAATAGGTACTCTCACAAGTAGATCAAAACAATACACCTTTTTTTAAAGAAAACCCATCCTGGAGTACTAGATAACTGCAATGCCACCCGACAGCCGTTGCAACAATGAGGTGGAAGGAGAAGTGATAACACAATAAAGAGATAGATAATATACAATATTTACAACACGGTTTAATTACACATTAGACACACAACATATCAAATACCGTACGCTGCCTTACAAGGTCTGGAACCGACCTAAGCAAGCGCACCTTACCGACTGACTTCACAAGTTCACACACTTGGTCCCAACCGCCTCTCAGTAGCATCCCCAAGCTAAACTCACCCTCGTCAGAATACGCCCCCTACCACATGGCCTCACTGGTCATGTGGCAATCCGCAACTCTGACCACCCGCAACGCATCCCAGACACCCATATGTTTGGGGTGCATTGCATAACATATGATTGATATAGAAATACAGACTCAAAAGGTAGCTCCGGAAAAACACTATTGTATTAATCTATAAATAGAACATTGTCACTTGAGATTTTGAGGTAGGTGCTATATCCAAAATAGAGGCATGAGGGTAATTCTCAAATGCAGTAGATATGTGTCCATAAAAAATATGCTAAATTGTTTGGAATGGTTGAATATTGAACAAGAAATAGAGTTGTGTGGTATGACTTACCTTTATAAATTAGAAAAAGGATTGTTACCGGAGTATATGCTAAATAGAATGGTTAGAATTGATGAGATGCACAATTATGAAACCAGAAAAACAATGAACAGCTGTTTATACTTAGGTACATGTAATAAACAACTAATGTGTAAGTCATTGTTTTACAAGGGTGTTAGAAGTTTTAATGAGTTGCCATATAACTTTAGAATGGCAACTAGTACAAAGGAATTTAGAAATAAAGTAACCGAGTATTTGATAAAGTGGGGGAGAGAAGTTTGACTATTTTGTTTAATAAATATATAATTTTAGATTCTGAGTAATTAATTATTATTACTCAAGATATAAGGTATGATTGAAAATATACTTATACTATTATGTAGTAGGGCCTACCTACCTACTTGTAGTGTGTAAAATTATAATATGTAATGTGTTTGTACCAATAGCGCACTGACGCTAAATAAAGACTTATTATAAAAGAACAAAGGACTTCGTTTACGAAGACCTAAAGAGCCAACAAGTCTTTTTATTATGTTGGAGTGCGTATGAGAAATCAAATTGGATGAAAAATATATAGGTTGTAGTTATTTAAACTGCTCCGGAAAATATTACCCTATCATTCTATAAATAGAACTGCTTGTAGAACGCGCTCCGTTAAGTCGCAAGTGAGAGAATACAGCTTATTAAAAATACATAATATTTGTGTGTAAAATATTATTGAGTGAATAAGATATAAGTTGTAGTTATAAAAACTACTCCGAAAAATAATACACTGACAGAACTATATGCAGAACGCGGCTCCGAGAAATCGTGAGTTAGAGAAAAGTGATAATTATTAAATATATTGTATGGAAAATAGTATTGGATGCATATGTTAGGGTTAATTATAGGCCTACTGCTCCGGAATAGAATGCTCAAATAATCTATAAATAGCTCAAGTACTGATGTGTATAACGAGGTTCCAAGATATCTTACCTTGGAGAATAGAGATAAAAAATAAATAAATCAATATCTCGTCTAGGTTTTGTTTACACACTCGTCGCATTATATAATTTGCCTCTCCTTGTTTACAACGTTATAAATGATTAAGATAAAATAGGGGTGTTTGTGTGGGAGGTAGGGGATGCTCTTGGGTAGAGGTTAAGCTCTTTGATTAGTTATATGTCTCATCTAGACGCTCTTGATATTTTTAAAGATGTTGCTCCGGAAAAACAATACGTAATTAATCTATAAATAGAACATCCTCACTTGAGATCTTGAGGTAGGTGCTAAGAGAACAAAGGACTTCGTTCACGAAGATCTGTATATAACAAACAACTTGTTATAATATTGGACAGGTCAGGTATAAAGCCTACACAGATATAACAATTTATAAGGACCCAACGATACGAGGGATATTTAGGAACGAGTAGGAGAGCCTACGAAGTATATTCAATAATTGGAAATCTATGCAACACGTAGCTTGGACAAAACAATACACACGTGCCACGCGCTCGTTGTAAAACTGCAAACTTGCAATATTGAGCTAAATCGTTTGAGTGGATCATGTTTTGATTGGTGGTCAGTTCAAAGGCAGCAGATATTCGTTGCAGTACTGTTCCATCCATTCAGATGTATAATGCAACTACAATTCAGAGATCAAAATGTACCCGTCCTGATGGTCTAGTGGTTAAGACGTCCACCTGGAATGTGGGAGATCCGTGGTTCGATTCCCGGTTGGGGCGGACTTTTTTAATTTCTGAATTGTAGTAAAAAAAAAAAAAAAAAATCATTAACCTTTGCAATTAACAAATTGATTGTGCATTCTTGAATATGAGAGTATGCAAGTAATAGATGGATTAGGGTGATGGTGGTGTAAACGTGTACGAACATTTTATCGGAGTGGTTGGGGAGTGTAAAAGAGATATGAGGTTAGATCCTATTAATAAATACTTTTACTTAACGGTATTTCTTATTACGTGATAAATGATAAGTTAAAATTGTGGTGTTTGTTTGGGAGGGAGGGGATGTGCTTAGGTGGAGGTTAATCCCTTTGGCTAGTTATGTTCTTCATCTAAACGGTATTCGTATATATTTTATTCAAGGTAATACATCTGTTAATTACTAACGTTGAAGGGGTGGGTGGGGGTTGGTGGGTTTGAGGGGGGGGGAGGAGCTATTTAGTTAGGTCCGATGATATGCGTATACACTATAAACAATATTTGTATTTAGTTTATTAATCGTAAAATTTAGAAATAGGAGATGAATGAGGGGTTGGAGGGAGTTGTGGAATGAGAAATAATAAAAGGGTGGTGTGACTTACGCCCTACGATATGGTAACATAGATTATATTACGATTAAATCACCTGCCGCGGGGCGGGAGGAAAGTTGAACGTATTATACACGAGCGGTACGCGCGGATCCGACTGGCTCCGAGGCTCCGGAAAAACAGGTGCGCCAGAACACTCTATTCCCCCCTACTGATGTGTTTGCACGAGGCCAGGGATAGCGACTGGACAAAGAGTCCTAGAAGTCCAACATTGGCCGCTGACAGGTCGTATTTGCAAGGATGTGTTTGCACTAGGCTAGGAATAGCGACTGGACAAATTGTCTTAGAAGTCCAACATTGGCCGCTGACTGCTCAAGTATTTTGGCTGATGGATTTGCACTAGGAGGGTTGCGCAGTTTGAGATTTTGTCTCGGATGTTTAACTTGGAACGTTTGCTGATAGTATTCTCATGTATAGTTACTTCGTTGTCATCGCGTAGTCATCTTCAGCTTGAGACTGCCGTCCACAGATCGGGTTAAAAACATCATTTTGTATTCCAGAGGAGTATGGAAGTATTCCAGTTTGTGTGAACGAATCAGCTGAAACAAAAGCGCAGCAAATTAACGATGGACTTAAGAATGTACTTAAAACTTTTAAATAATAGTTAAATGTTAGGTACAGATCCAGTCCCATTACACTTCCTCTTCTATATTCGAAAATGTACTAAACAGTTATAGTTCGGTGGTTATGGGATTCAACATTGCACTTCAATCTCGAAGCTAGTTACTTGGCACAGATACTTAATCGCCCCTTTTGATTAATTAAATCGATGGTGCCACGATGAAAATGTCATATGTCACCATTGGCACAGTGGCGCACAGGGGGCCGCCCAGTTTCTCGTTCGATATGTGATTTTGTATGTTCGATCTCTTAACCAAGCTACTTTCTTCCAAGGTAACGTTGAAATCGGAATTGGCAGAATTTAACTTTTGGAGTAAAAAAGGCAATAAGGGCACATTTCAAATCTGTCTTATTGACTAGGACTGCTGAGAGAGATCGCAATATTACTTGATATTACATCACAAAAATTGCAAATGGCACCATTATTTAATTTTAAAACCAATTGGTCAACAGGTGTGGTAAGGGGGAAATAATTCGTAAATTCAGTGCACAAAACCAATTGTATTGCGGAGAAGCAAGAATTTGAAATATCTGTCTTTGAGATTAATATTTGGTAAAAATGGCAAAATTCCAATTAAAACCTTTTTACCTATAGCCCTGAGAAAGGTTAAAATATATCTTATAATTAAATCTCAACACAAAGAAAATACTTTAAACAGAGAAAGCACACAGTTTTTAAGACTTGATTAAAATTATGTGCATTCATTTCCACTTTTCCTTCCACACTACACCTTCACACAACCCCTTCCACAGTCTGCTTGTCTGTTCATTGACGGTAGTGTCACTACTTGACTTGTCGCATAGAAGAACAACACACTGCTGCAGGATTTACGTGGCTTTTACAGTGCCATCACGGGAAAAAGCCAGAAAGGCCAGAAAGGCCAAACGTCACAACCCGTCAAGCATGGAAAACTGGCAATGCTGTGGGTGGACTCGAGTAGACCAATTGATTAAGCAAAAACGTGCGCAGCAATTAATTTTTTACCTTTTCCAGTACCAAAAGACACCCAGAGCTGATGCTTCTCTAATTGATTATGCACAACAGTTACAGCAAAACAAGTACAGTGGATAGTTTGAACCATTCTGGACTTGCAACGCGCACGAACGACTACATCTGCTACATGAAATATTAGTGGTGTGTCCGCCTTTTCATGGTCGCAATGGCAAAAACTGAGCATTGACTCCCTGTTGGAAGAAGTCAGGACATCTGCATCTAATCTAAGCACTTGGAGCCACAGGAGTTCTTATTCCAGTGCCTATCTTTTCACGTGGAACATTTTAAAGGCTGTCACCAAGTTAGATTTCCCAAACAATGTCCACACGACCTGCGCGTTCTCCAGCTGATCTGAGACAGAAACGTCTTGCTTGTTTGGTGGTGGTGGTGGTGGGGGGGGGGGGGCGGCTAACATGTTGACTACAGCCGTGCCATCAAGAAGTACTGCTTGCACATGTGGGCCAGATTGAGCAACTGCATCATCACAGGCCGTTAAGTACTGAATAGGGTTCGAAATGTTGCAAGAGTGAGGGTCACCCATGCTGGTCAAGGAAGGAGGAAATGGCTGCTTTTCGTGCCTGAAGTACTCGTGTAGATCTATCTCCTTCACGGGTACGTTGTGCGTACTGATTTGATGTATTTATTTATTTATTTTATTTGTTAATTAATTATTATATAATTTAATATTTCCTTATTTATTTCCTTATTTATTTATTAATTTATTTATTTATTTAATTAATTATTTATTTATTTATTTATTTATTTATTTGTTTTTACATATTTATGTATTGGATTGGATATTGCTTAACGTCTCATATTAATGCAACTTGGTTAATCGAGACGAAGGGAGGGACGTAAGGGATGACGCGGGGGGACAAGGGGTGGACAGGACTGTGCTGGTCAGATTTATGTATTTATTTATATATTTCTTTCTTTCTTTCTTTCTTTCTTTTCTTTCTTTCTTTCTTTCTTTAACCGCATATTACAACAGAGTACAAATCGTCGGGTAAGAGGTAAAACTGATTTAACCCACATTTGATCAATATGCATGCCTGGTATGAAAAAAATTCCAAATTTTTACATCTTTCTATTAAATCCTGCCAAATAAGAATTTTTGGACGTAAAAATTGCGATGTCGCTGAATTTTTGCAGATACCTTCTTTATACTTATCAACATACTTAAACTCTTATTATTTACTACAATTCAGAAATTAAAAAAGTCCGCCCCAACCGGGAATCGAACCGCAGATCTCCCACATTCCAGGTGAGCGTCTTAACCACTAGACCATCAGGACGGGTTCGTTTTAATCTCTGAATTGTAGACTGAAATGTAAAGACGAAACAAATCGAGAAATAAACCCTCGCTCATACCTGCGCAAAGGTAATGCCATTATAATTAATGTTTGGTGGTCAGTTCAAAGGCAGCAGATATTCGTTGCTGTACTGTTCCATCCATTCAGATGTATAATGCAGCTACAATTCAGAGTATAAATTATCCCGTCCTGATGGTCTAGTGGTTAAAACGCCTGTCTGGAATGAGGGAGATCCGTGGTTCGATTCCCGGTTGGGGCGGATTTTTTTAATTTCTGAATTGTAGTAAATAATAACAATTACACCTACGGGAGTGTTTCCCGACGAAACAGATCGAGAAATACTTAAACTCCCCTACAATCGGACTGGAGCTTTGGCCGCCATATTGGAAAATGGCGTCCAAAACGTGTTTGTTTTAGTATATCTGGACAAAATGTTTCACTGGCAAAAATATTCAGCATTAAATTCCCTACAAAAATGGTGTCCACAATATTTTTGGTAGGGTGAACGGTGACGTCACAAAATCGTGTTATATTTATGTCACTTATTCAAGTACCACTTGTTTTCATATTTTAAACACCCAGCATAGAACAATTACATTTAAATCGGTTAAAATATATATTTATAATCTAATTACCTTTCTATTTTATAACTACTGAGATTCTTACAACAGTTAGGTTTAATTAGTATAAACAATAATTGGACTCATCATGTTCTTTTATTAAATTAATATATTAAATTAAAGGTAAAGCAATATTTCGGGTACTTTCAGTACCCTTAAAAAGGCAACAAACCAAACAAAACATAAAACTCCGTCTCCCAGCCAAGGTCGACACATCTAACAAACACGGCCATCTTGATCTCAATAAAAAATACATATTCAAATAAAAAATAAAAATGATACCACAATCATGCCCACAATAGTTCTATGGCTTGGGGACAAACTCTTTCCAAATCGCCGGGAAATCAATGCTGGGAGCACTGATAACATCAGCAGCCACAGACATCAAGGCAGCCTCCTTCAGCCTCCGTCTATGCGAATTTGCTTCGTGTAGAATGATTGAAGCGTCATGCCAGTTCACATAATGGTGATATTCATAGACGTGCTCCGCTAGTTTTGAGGAGTATACCTTGTGTTGTGCAACGTTGTTTTTATGTTCCTTTAACCTGACTTCCAGAGGCCTCTTGGTTTCTCCAATGAAGATAGCACCACACGGACATGGAATTGAGTAAACTGCATTTTTCGACGATTGTGATACGTTCAAGGGCTTGGTTTTTGTTAATATACTTCTTAAAGTTCTGGAAGATTGAAAAACTGTTCGTATTCCAAATGGAGAAAGTAAACGTCTGATTTTTTCTGACAAGTTAGGGTAGTAATCCAGCACAACTGTTTTTTTAATCTTTGGAGGACCTAGAACTTGACTAATGTCTGTCAAAACTTCCGTAGTCCTATCTGTAGTTGGAGTAATCATTTTTCGAACCAGATGACTTGGATATCCATTATCACAGAAAGCATCATTCAAGTAGGCCAGTTCTTGGTTCAACAGTACAGGCGAAGAACAGTTAGACGTTGCTCTTACAGAAAGACATTTCATCACACCCTTCTTTACATGGAACGGATGGTTTGAGTCAGCTCTCACGTACTGATCAGTATGTGTAGGTTTTCTGTACACACACGTGGTCAAACTAGTACCGGAACTATCCTTTGAAATTAGTAAGTCTAGGAAAGGAAGCTTACCGTCCTTCTCTTCTTCAACTGTGAATGTTATGTTGTTGTGGAATGCATTCAAATCTGCATGCAAAGCAATTAAATCTGCCTGTGTCCCATGATGAATGCAGAGAATGTCGTCTACATATCTAATCCAAAGATCTATGTTGGTGGAGTTTACCTTAAGCACCTCAGTTTCAAGATGGTCCATGAAGAGATCCGCTAACAATGGTGACAAGCAGCTTCCCATTGCCAAGCCGTCCAGTTGGGCAAAGAACTTGTCTTCAAATTGGAAGTAGCATAACGTCACACATGCAGTCAATAGTTCAAGGATGCTTTCAACAGGTAATTTTGTTCTGTCAGAAAGAGAAGCGTCCGAAGAAAGTTTCTGTTTAATCAGATCTAGAGTCTCCTTCAAAGGCACCGAAGGGAACAAATTTACCACATCGAAACTGACCATTTTAGTATGAGTGTTAATGGGTACATCTTTAAGCACAACTGCTAATTCTTTTGAATTGCCTATTGAGGATTTAATTCTGTTCCCAAGAGGTTTTAGTATGTCTAACAAAAATGAAGATAGGTTACTACATGGTGATTCTCTTGAACTGACAATTGGTCTTAGGGGTAAATTTAACTTGTGTATCTTAGGAAGTCCGTAAATGTGAGGTGGTTTTGAGTGGTGTGGAGTCAGATAGGTTCTCAGCTTCAGGTCGATGTACTTTTCTTGTTGTTTTATTTTCCGATATACCAAGGATTCGTAGGACGTAGTAGGGTCTTTCTTCAATAATTTATATTGTTCTGAAGTCAACATTTCTTCAATTTTTTCTGTGTAGACATCTTTGTCTAAAAGTACAGTGGGCTTTCCTTTGTCAGCATGCAGAATTATAATTGAAGAATCAGTCTTCAAATCTTTTAGTACTGCCAATTCCTTGACATTTAGGTTAGGTTTACCTATCGGTTTCCTCCTCAAAGCTTTCTTTATATTCACCCTAAGTTCATCCTTTGAATCTTCGTCAACTAAATGCATGCACGACTCAACAACTGTTACCACATCTAACTTGTCGACACGCTTTGGAGTAACCGCAAACCCTAGGCCTCGTGACAAAACAAGTTCTTCAATTGGATCTAACTTTCGGGAAGAATGGTTAATGACAACTTTATCAATAAATTCAGGTGTTGGAGTAAACCTTTGTTGAACTTGTTCTGCAGTTTTCTTCTCTTTCTCCACTCTTAGGAAAGCTTCTTCTTTGTTGATGCAATATCAGATAGCCTTTTTGAGACAAAAAATATTTCATCTTCATCGTATGATGGATTCAGAGATACATTTTCTATTAGCACAAGGTGATGCTAGGTTATGGGACGTCTGCATGTCTATCCAGCGGATCTACGATACTGAGTTTATGCGAACCAAGAACATTCAACTTGACAAGTTTAGTAGACTACTACACGAGAAGAAAACTGCAGAACAAGTTCAACAAAGGTTTACTCCAACACCTGAATTTATTGATAAAGTTGTCATTAACCATTCTTCTCGAAAGTAAGATCCAATTGAAGAACTTGTTTTGTCACGAGGCCTAGGGTTTGCGGTTACTCCAAAGCGTGTCGACAAGTTAGATGTGGTAACAGTTGTTGAGTCGTGCATGCATTTAGTTGACGAAGATTCAAAGGATGAACTTAGGGTGAATATAAAGAAAGCTTTGAGGAGGAAACCGATAGGTAAACCTAACCTAAATGTCAAGGAATTGGCAGTACTAAAAGATTTGAAGACTGATTCTTCAATTATAATTCTGCCTGCTGACAAAGGAAAGGCCACTGTGCTTTTAGACAAAGATGTCTACACAGAAAAAATTGAAGAAATGTTGACTTCAGAACAATATAAATTATTGAAGAAAGACCCTACTACGTCCTACGAATCCTTGGTATATCGGAAAATAAAACAACAAGAAAAGTTCATCGACCTGAAGCTGAGAACCTATCTGACTCCACACCACTCAAAACCACCTCACATTTACGGACTTCCTAAGATACACAAGTTAAATTTACCCCTAAGACCAATTGTCAATTCAAGAGAATCACCATGTAGTAACCTATCTTCATTTTTGTTAGACATACTAAAACCTCTTGGGAACAGAATTAAATCCTCAATTGGCAATTCAAAAGAATTAGCAGTTGTGCTTAAAGATGTACCCATTAACACTCATACTAAAATGGTCAATTTCGATGTGGTAAATTTGTTCCCTTCGGTGCCTGTGAAGGAGACTCTAGATCTGATTAAACAGAAACTTTCTTCGGACGCTTCTCTTTCTGACAGAACAAAATTACCTGTTGAAAGCATCCTTGAACTATTGACTGCATGTGTGACGTTATGCTACTTCCAATTTGAAGACAAGTTCTTTGCCCAACTGGACGGCTTGGCAATGGGAAGCTGCTTGTCACCATTGTTAGCGGATCTCTTCATGGACCATCTTGAAACTGAGGTGCTTAAGGTAAACTCCACCAACATAGATCTTTGGATTAGATATGTAGACGACATTCTCTGCATTCATCATGGGACACAGGCAGATTTAATTGCTTTGCATGCAGATTTGAATGCATTCCACAACAACATAACATTCACAGTTGAAGAAGAGAAGGACGGTAAGCTTCCTTTCCTAGACTTACTAATTTCAAAGGATAGTTCCGGTACTAGTTTGACCACGTGTGTGTACAGAAAACCTACACATACTGATCAGTACGTGAGAGCTGACTCAAACCATCCGTTCCATGTAAAGAAGGGTGTGATGAAATGTCTTTCTGTAAGATCAACGTCTAACTGTTCTTCGCCTGTTTTGTTGAACCAAGAACTGGCCTACTTGAATGATGCTTTCTGTGATAATGGATATCCAAGTCATCTGGTTCGAAAAATGATTACTCCAACTACAGATAGGACTACGGAAGTTTTGACAGACATTAGTCAAGTTCTAGATCCTCCAAAGATTAAAAAAAACAGTTGTGCTGGATTACTACCCTAACTTGTCAGAAAAAATCAGACGTTAACTTTCTCCATTTGGAATACGAACAGTTTTTCAATCTTCCAGAACTTTAAGAAGTATATTAACAAAAACCAAGCCCTTGAACGTATCACAATCGTCGAAAAATGCAGTTTACTCAATTCCATGTCAGTGTGGTGCTATCTACATTGGAGAAACCAAGAGGCCTCTGGAAGTCAGGTTAAAGGAACATAAAACAACGTTGCACAACACAAGGTATACTCCTCAAAACTAGCGGAGCACGTCTATGAATATCACCATTATGTGAACTGGCATGACGCTTCAATCATTCTACACGAAGCAAATTCGCATAGACGGAGGCTGAAGGAGGCTGCCTTGATGTCTGTGGCTGCTGATGTTATCAGTGCTCCCAGCATTGATTTCCCGGCGATTTGGAAAGAGTTTGTCCCCAAGCCATAGAACTATTGTGGGCATGATTGTGGTATAATTTTTATTTTTTATTTGAATATGTATTTTTATTGAGATCAAGATGGCCGTGTTTGTTAGATGTGTCGACCTTGGCTGGGAGACGGAGTTTTATGTTTTGTTTGGTTTGTTGCCTTTTGAAGGGTACTGAAAGTACCCGAAATATTGCTTTACCTTTAATTTAATATATTAATTTAATAAAAGAACATGATGAGTCCAATTATTGTTTATACTAATTATACCTTTCTATTGTTTTGAGAAAGCATTAAGTACCAAGAAAAAAAATATTTGGACCAAAATTGGTTTGTACATTTACGCGGAATTTTGGGCTCACTTACCCCTGTGAGATCATTGTAACATGCCAGCCCTAGGGCCCACTTACCCCTCTGAGACCAATGTAAAATGAAATAATATTGGGGTAAGCCAGGCCTAGGGCTCACTTACCGCCCCGAGATAAATAACGTGACATACGGGGGTAAACTAATCCTGAAGGGGTATTCGTATCCTAGGGCTGGTTTACCCGGGAGTTTATCGTACCCTAGGGCTGGTTTACCGGGGGGTGTACCCTAGAGTTCATTTACCGAGGGGTAAACGTACCCGGGGGTAAACGATCCCTTTTACACCGCACATATCTTGGCACGCCATTCCAGAAGTTCCAAAGGTATAATTTCCTCTGTTGAATCCATTATAGTTCATGTGCATTTATGAACAAACATGCAAGTGTGCTGGCATTATTATAATTTAGATTTCGTTTATTTAATATCAGAAATAGTTTAGATATCTCTTTCAGCGATATCAGTCAGTCTTCGATTTGAAAATATGTACTTGAATTTCCGTTTTTTACTCCAAAAGCGAAATATTGGCGATTTCGATTAGCCCGTTACCTTCGTACAGATATCAGGGGAATAATACGAATGTTTTGAGCCACCTCTAAGGTTGTTCGACTGATAGAACCTACAAAACGCATTTCCATTATCTCACTGAGCTATATCAAAATGCTAAATTTGAGCCTTCTTTGAAATTTTAATTCTCACAGCTAAAAGCACCTAAATTTACCGATACCGAAATATATCTTTATATTTTGTGCAAATAAATATATATATATCACTACACTTTGTTCAAACATCGTTTAGTTGGGTAAAGGGGTGTTTCCACCTAAATTTTGGGCATCACCGAATCAGCACCGGCATGCCAAGCTCGGCACCTCATCTTCTTCCTCATTCTCTTGTCGTAACACCAACTCTCTCCACTTTTTCCTGTCCTCCCACCATCTTTCTCTCTCTTCAACCCCTTCCCACTCCTCTCCTCTCTCCTCCACATCTGCCTGTACTTGATCTTGCCACCTATCTCGAGGTCTTCCCACTCTTCTCATATCATTCTTTAGTTCAAATGCTTGTCTTGGGATTCTATTCCTCTCCATTCTTCTCATATGCCCATACCATCGTAGTCGCTCCTTTCCCATCTTGAACTTTAGGCTCTCTACTCCTACTGTCTTCCTTATCATACTACTTCGTATCTTGTCCAACTTTGTCACACCTGCCACACTGCGTATGAACTTCATCTCAGCTGCCTGTATAGCACTTTCTTCCTTCCAGCCCATTGGCCACGTTACAGCACCATATGTTAAAATGGGTAGATAGTACATCTTATATAGGAGCATTTTGCATTTTTTAGGGAAATGCTCATTCCAAATTAACTTTCTGACTTTTTGGTAAAACTTTTCTGCCAACCCCACTCTCCGCTTAACTTCATTCCCTACTTTTGCTTCATTAGTCACAATACTTCCTAGGTATTGGAATTCATCTTTTTCCTCCAGTTCTACTCCCCTCAGTGTGATCCTATCTTTATATCTTTGAGACTTTTTGACTCTTTGCATCACTAAAACCTCATTCTTCTTGATGCTAATCTTCATTCCAAATTCTTCTGTCACCTCGTTCCATTTATCCACCTTCTGTTGTACTTCTTCACCATTGTCTCCGAATTCCACGATATCGTCTGCATATATCATTGTTCTGGTATCTTGATCTTTTACTTCTTCCTCTGTTACCTCTCTTGGGTGTACCCTGAGCAGCATTTCATCCATTACAACGTCGAATAGTATTGGTGATAGTACGCTCCCTTGTCGTTGTCCTATATCTACTGGGAACCATTCACTTTCACCGTATCTCGTTTTCACACAACTTTCACACTTCCGGTACATACTCTTTATTCTCTCTACTAGAGTTTCACTGATCCCTTTGCGTTCTAAACATGTCCATACTTTCTCCTTTGGCAGGTGATCATATGCCTTTTCCAAATCCAGGAAAACCATATACATACTCTTACCATCTTCCCACTTCTTTTCCATTCTTTGCCGCAGAGAAAATATTAAGTCGATTGTGGACCTTCCCTTTCTGAATCCATACTGTTCTTCCCTATGCTCTGGTTCTACTATTTGACGGACTCTTCATTCCATTACCCTCTCATATATTTTTGCTCCTTGACTTTGTAAGGTGATTCCTCTGTAGTTATTGCATTCTTTCCGATCCCCCTTTTTAAATATGGGCACTATTACTCCTCTTAACCAATCATTTGGCACCTTACTTTGTTCCCAAGCCGCTTTCACAACCCTGTACATCCAGTTAACCCCAGTTGGTCCGCCTGCCTTAATCATTTCAACAGAAAACTCGTCAGGTCCTGCGGCCTTTCCATTTTTCATTCCTTTAATTGCTGTGAGTACTTCCTCCTTCGTTACAGTGCCGTCCTCCCATTCATTGGTTATCTCACTGTTCTCCTCCACTTCATTAGTTAACTTGTTGTTCTCATCTTGTACACCTTTCTGATGTGTAACATTCAGGAGGTTCTGAAAGTACGACTTCCACATGCACTTTATTATTTCTGGATCATTGGTAACTCCATCCCGTATTTCATGAATCTCTGCTTTTCCTTGTCCTTGCGCTTCTCCTTCATCATGCCATATATTATTTTCTTATTACCATCAAAGTCATCTTCCAGTTTATCCGCCATTTATAAATAAAAAAATTCGTATTAATTGTCTACCCACTCAGTCATATAACTGATTTCCAGTGAGGGACATTAAACCAAAGCAACCAAGACAATCCTGTAGGCCCCGACGCAATCTACGAATGAGCAATAACCAAAGATTGTTTTAAAATAAATATGAATTAGAGCTATCAGCGGTATGGACAGTGTGAACACCTGCGGATCAACGCCAGAATCAACAAGGCTAAATCAGAACAACTTTTAATGTTTGTTTTTTATAATTCATTTAACGTCTATCCTATTCAGTTATAAAAACTGATTTGCAAAGGAGGACAACTAAATCAATCTAATTACATAGATGCAGAAACAACAATAAACTACATTTAAGTAAATATTTGAAATAGTAGCATTACAACAACAATGCATTGAACACAACAATTTCGGTAACAAATAAAAATGATATATTAAATGCATTTAATGAATGAATCAAATATAAAAAAGGGTGGAGAATTAAAAGAAAAGAAAAGGAAAAAAGGAAAAAAAGAAAGAAAGAAAGAAAGAAAGAAAGAAAGAAAGAAAAAACATTAAAAAAGAAAAACGAAAATTAAAAAAATGATTTTTTAGACGATCCCACTCAAACGAATATGAGGTTTGCCAAAAATCAGGAACAGCAAATCAGGGAGTAAAATCAAAAAACTTTCGCGGAAGAAACCACCGAACGCGAAATCTTTATTCTAGTGTTTAATCTTAATTTTGGTGTTCAAATCTTGATAACATTTTAGTCCAAAAAAATCATGACTCATTAGTATAATTATATCAGATATTATTTAAAATTGTTCATGTCAAACTGATCACAGCAATGATACAGGACACCTAACTCAAGTTGCAAGCTCCATCAGTGGGCGGCAACCAGACAATCTAGGCAGAAAAAAATAATTGAAAATACATTGTTTATATCATAATCAAAGCAATAATGAACAAAAAAAGAGAAAAGCAAAATCATTAATATGAACTTATGAAAGTAAATTAACATTACTCAAACACACAGACAATAACCTAAAAATAAATAGTAAAAATCATTTTTTGCTCTTTGATTCATTATCATTGCTTCAATTTTACTTTTAAACTGTACAATTCCTAGAACAGCAAACTGGCTTCTACGATCATAAGAAATTGAATTCCAATAGGATACGCCTCTGTACATAAATGACTTTCTAAATGCTTCAGAATTTAATCTAGGAACTTCCAATGAGTTTATTGAAGTAGAATGTGAATATTGTGCCTCGTCGCTAAGATGGCTTCAAAGTCACCGTTTACAAATTCCTATCCTAAGAACTGATGGTCAAATCAGAAATTTAAAAAATTCTGCCAACTCTGGAATCGAACCCTGGACCTTCTGCATTGAAAGCAGAGATAAATGAATGGATGGATGGATGGATGGATGATGGATGGATGGATGGATGGATGGATGGATGGATGGATGGATGGATGGATGGATGGATGGATGGATGGATGGATGGATGGATGGATGGATGGATGGATGGATGGATGGATGGATGGTGGATGGATGGATGGATGGATGGATGGATGGATGGATGGATTTGATGGATGGTGGGGGCAGGGGGGAGGGTGTAAAGTCGAGTTTTCAATACATAAACCTTGAATATTTGGTGAAATGTATTGACTTTTTTCGGTTTTTACGTCACAGGGCCGAGTCCAAGGCATCCGATTTTCGAGGACTGTTTTGACTAAGCTCCGCAATGAAACAGTTTGGGGGGGGGGGATTTTGGAAATTGAAATTAGTACATTTGATCAATATCTTCAAGCCTTTTGACGAAACTATGTTTAATACAAGTATTTCCGTTGTGATGGACCATGATGAGGGGATATGAAGGAGGGGACGGGGAAGCCCACCATTTCCCCGACCCCTCCTCCTCCTCCTCCTCCTCCTCCTTCTCCTCCTCGGAGGTCGGTGTAAAGTCGAGTTTTCAATACATAAACCTTGAATATTTGGTTAAATTTATTAACTTTTTCGGTTTTGTTCTTTCCGATTACGTCACAGGGCCGCGGCGTCCAAAGCATCCGATTTTCGGGAACTGTTTTGACTAGACTCCGCAATGAGACATTTTTTTTTTTTGAGGCCGGGGGGGGGGATTTTGGAAATGGAAAATAATACATTTGATCAACATCTTGAAGCCTTTTGCGAAAACAATGTTTAATACCAGTATTTCCGTCGTGATGGGTCATGATGAGGGGATATGAAAGAGGGGGTGGGAAGAGGCGGGCGGTGTAAAGTCGAGTTTTCAATACATAAACACATAAACCTTGAATATCTGGTGAAATTTATTAACTTCTTTTGGTTTTGCTCTTTCCAATTACGTCACAGGGCCGCGGGGTCCAAGGCATCCGAATTTCGGGACCGTTTTGACTATACGCCTCAAGGACACATTTTTTTTTTTTGGGGGGGGGGGGGGGGTGATTTTGGAAATGGAAATTAAAACATTTGGTCAATATCTTCAAGCCTTTTGCGGAAACTATTTTTAATACCAGTATTTCCGTCCTGATGGGCCATGATGAGGGGATGGTGAAATTTATTACCTTTTTTCGGTGTTGCACTTTCCAATTACGTCACAGGGCCGCGGCGTCCAAGGCATCCGATTTTCGGGACTATTTTGACTATACGCCGCAAGGACACAGTATTTGGGGGGGGGGGGATTTTGGAATCCCTATCCCCCCTATCCTATCCTATCCTATCATATCCAATCCAATCCAATCCAATCCAATCCAATCCAATCCAACCCAATCCAATCCATCCCAATCCAATCCAATCCAATCCAATCCAATCCAATCCAATCCAATCCAATCCAATCCAATCCAATCCAATCCAATCCAATCCAATCCAATCCAATCCAATCCAATCCAATCCAATCCAATCCAATCCAATCCATTCCAATCCAATCCATCCAATTCTAAAATTCTACAGTCTGCTAACGCACTTTTCGGGGCGGCGCAAATTTGGCGGCCCAAAACGCACGTTTCCCAACACGTTTGGGCGGCCGTCTCGGGGACGCACGCGACCGGAGTTTATCTTGGATTTAGATAAAAAATACATCCGCCTCCTCGGACGCGGGTTTCCACCCCTTTTGACGAGTTTTTTTAACTTGTGTCGAAAAATACCGAAAACAAGGCGCCGCGCGGCGGACGCGCGCCACCCACTCGGCACGACCACCGGCGGGTGCGCGAAGAACGACGCAACAAACCCGCAATTTGACTTTTTCGCCCATCTCGCTTTGTTTGGCCGTGGCGACGTGGTACATTTCGATTTCGTGTTTTTTTCAAAACTCTTATCAAGTTCGATGACCATTTCTGGTCGGGAATTTTCTTTTCCATTGTTCTTTCTTTACCTCACCTCTCGAGGTGGGCATTTTTATTTTGTGACAATGGAAAAAGTTCGAAAAATATGTCACGTGTTCTTAGGCTGGGCCAAATATAAAATTCATTGTTCCGAATTATTTTCAAAATTTTGGGTGTTTAAAATTTTGAAAGTTTAAAGAAGGGCACACAAGAGGGTGGAAAAAATTGTCCCGGAATTTTCGTCCAAGGGCATAAAAGAATTTTTTGAGCTTTAACATCTTCGGGAGGGACGTATGTATAAGAAAAACAAAAGTTTGGGTACCGGGAATCAAACCCGTCGTAACGCTACAATGTTGAATGCCGTGCGGGACGTCCGTGTTGCTGTCTACTTCCACTTTGAGGGGGTCAAAATTCATAGTAAATATTTTTTTACGAAAATCTTAAGGGCAGACAGCGCTGCACGGGACCATCCCCTACCAGTGTTATATAACACACTTGGTACTTTGTTACTTTGGGGAAGGGTTTTGCCTCATATAAAAAGAACATGAGTACATATTTATTAATAACGGTGAAAACATGTTTACATAGAACGCAAATAAAAAATGGGTTCAATCGGGTCCAAAAAAACTCATGTTGAACTATAAAAATATTAAAAGCCTCGGGTAATACGAATAGACAAGTTTTAACTCATTTTCAACCCCAGTGGGCGAAAAAAATTGGGCATAAATTTTAACACATTATCTGGCATCGATTTCGGTCAAAAATGCCCACTTTGACGAGTGTACCTCATAGTTTCATTTTTTGGTGAAAACCAAAAATATTGCCTGGCAAGCACGGTACCTTTACCTACAATATCATAACAAACACTTTGTGGTTTGTGATATTTGCACGTGTTTTATCCTTCCGACCGATAATCACTGTGTAATTGTTTAAAGAATGTAATATTATTATCTTTTACTGTATGCTTTATTTGAATGCCGTGAAACGGGCCCTATTTCGACTTTTATGTCCCTACCATGTTTGTCTTATTAATTAACATCGAGATCAAACTTTCTAACTAAATTTACTTCGTCTTATATTTCAAAGGTCCTGAGCGCCAAAATTCCACTTGAAAATTGATTTTAAATTCAAAAACGATAAATAAATCATTGATTTCGGGCCAAACTGGCCACCTTGACAAGCATACGTCATAGTAGCATTTTTTTGTTGGAGAAACCAAAAATATAACTCGATGCGCACGGGACCTGTATCTACATTTTGATTACAAACACTTTGTGGTTGGTGTCATTCGCACGTGTTTTTCCTACCGAACAATAATCACTGTGTTGTTGTTTAAATAATGTATTATTATTTTCTTCTACTGCATGCTATTTTTGAATGCCTTAAAACGGGACCTATTTCGACTTTTATGTCGGAACCCTGTTTATCTAATTAATTAATACGATGTTCAAAATTTATAACAAAATTTACTTCGTATCATTTTTCAATGGTCCTGAGCGCCGAAATGGCACTTGAAAATTTATTTTTAATTCAAAAACGATATCATTTAACATTTTGCATGCTCACAGTGTTCTTAATAGCAAAATCACTATAACTAATACTCTATTAACATACGACCTTGGGGGGAACGAGGTTTTCCACAAAACGAGTTTTTTCCACACCACGAGGGGGCGCGTGAGACGGAATTTGGGTGGCCCTAGACCGGAAAGGATCGAGGATTTTGATAAAAAATACCTCCGGCCGCGCGGACCCCGTCTCCCCCCCCCCCATCCCGTTTTCTCGAAAATGGAAAATTTTCGCGCGCGGCGGGTTTCTGCACTTTAAGGCCGGGGAAATTTTTTCTAATTTTTGGGTCACCCGTCACCTCTGGAGGTGGGCAATACGCATGGGGAATAAGCGTAACCGTTTAAAAAACGTCCCGTTTTCAAAAACGTCCCGTTTTCAAACGCCGGCCCTTCACTGTACCGATTTTTTATTTAATTTTGGGTAAACTTAAAGCTTTGTTCTTTGGTGGTTAAAAAATTGTCCCGGAAGTTTCGTCGAAACCGAGAAAAAAAATCCCAAAAGTTTTCGTTTTTTCAGTGCTATTTTGAAATGTTCAAAAGTCGAATTTTAACGGTACCATAAAAAACTTTTCGTGTTTCAACACCTTCGTTAGGGATGTATGTATAAGAAAAACAATAGTTTGTGTACCGAAAATCGAACCCGTCGTAAAGGTACAGTGTTGAATGACAATGACGTCCGATTTTCGACAATGTTCAACTTTAATGGGCCGAAATCGACGGCAAATATTTTATCTCGAGCACAAGATCGATTCACAATGTATCGATTCGTCAGGAATGATTTGGTACCAAACTTTTTTTTATTATTGAACATTGTTGGATACGATATGGAAATTACAAATTTGCAACGTATAAAAATTTATTTTCTTAAAATATTTTGCACCAACATTTCAATGGGGTTGGCGGAGGTGTAATGAACAAGATTTCAGTTGTAATGTTGTGCTATTAAAATAAAAAATGATTCAGGGAATCCGGTAATGAACGTTTAAACTCTTCGTTTTCACCCTATGTGGGCGAAAATTACCTTTTACCTGTTATTTTACAGTTTTACGGGCATCTTTTTCTGGATAAATAGGCCACCTTGGCGGTCGTAACTCAATAGGAAGGAGACTCTTTTTTTGAAAACGAAAAATATCTCTCGACACGCACGGGACATTTTTCTATATTTTCATAACAAACACTTAGTGGTTTGTGACATTCGGCTGTGTTTTTTCCTTCCAACCAATCAATCAATCAATGTGTTTGTTTCAAGAATGTAATAATATTTCAATCAATTTTTATCAATGGCAATCAATGTGTGTTTGTTTCAAGAATGTAATAATATTTTCTTTTACTAATACGTGCTTTTTTTTAATGCTCTGAAACGAGCCCTATTTCGACTTTTATGTCCCTACCATGTTTGTCTAATAAATTAATAATGAGATCAAACTTTCTAACAAAATTTACTTCGTCTCATATTTCAAAGGTCTTGAGCACCAAAATAGGGAATATTCCACTTGCTATTTTATAGTTTATTTTAATTCTTATATATGTCTTAATAGTCACTGCACTTTTTTATTTAAAAAAAAATGTAATTTGTGTAATTTAAACAATAAGTAAATTGGACCCCCAGTTTGCGCGCCAAAAACGAGCGTGCGCCATCTT
This sequence comes from Sweltsa coloradensis, assembly GCA_024449915.1. Lineage (NCBI taxonomy): Eukaryota > Metazoa > Arthropoda > Insecta > Plecoptera > Chloroperlidae > Sweltsa > Sweltsa coloradensis. The sequence continues at coordinate 66,352 of JAMZAV010001278.1, read as the reverse complement.
TGGACGGTACTACGTCATAACTGTGTTGAGTCAAGGCCAATTAGAAACTAAATGTACGTATATTTGTACATATTTACATACAGACGGCGGTGCTCGCCCATCCGCTCAACAACAAACACAACTCCCCAGTCACTTAAACGATGTACATTTTCACAAATGTTTCTTTTTCTTTTTTCGTACGTTGTTTAGTCTTGCTTTATATTTATTTGTTTGTTATTGCTTCCAACTGGCAGTGTACTTGATTTACAAGTCATTTTTGTTCTTATTTACATTGTTGACTTTGTTTCCAACTTTTGCAGGCCTATGGCCTCTAGTAATTTCTCTCTTAATAAATATTTCTATTTCTATTCTTTAAAGTGTCTAGAAGTTTATTTATTATGTATAACTAGCAACAGCAACATCTACGGTGCCTATGATTTATACAGTCTTACCAGAGACACGTTATGGCCAAGTCGTGCACATAATTTTGGACCTCACCGGGCCGCATCAGACTGTGCTTTGCTGGTTCGTTTAGAAGTCTAGGATTCGACGCCAGGCATTTCCCGAGTCAAATAGACATTTTTCACTACAATTTGGTAAGCATTCCTTCCAAATATAACTAGAACTTATTACTCATTATGGATGTAGATAAAAAGAAATTACTCTTTAAAAAAGAACATTTTGCAAAGCAGCCCTTACAAGATTACAAACTTTTTTTGATTCATTCGATGTCTCAATACATGACATACTAGAATTGAAGGTGAGAAACGTTAAATTAGAAGATATTTGGAAAAGTTATCTTTCTTATCAAGAAGAACTAGAATTTGAGGACGACGAACAGGATCATGCAATTGATAGAGAAGTTTTTGAAAGTCAGTTTTACAGAGTCCAAGCAAAATACTTAAGGTTTTTGGAACTACCCCCCCGTTGATTTAAATCAACATGGACTAGAACCAGCTGTTGGGTCTAGGCCTACCTCAGGCGTCTCACACAATGGGCACAGCTTACAAATAAAGCTACCCACAATAAATCTACCTAAATTCTTAGGAAATGTGGTTCTATGGCTACATTTCAAGGATACATTTGAAGCCTTGATAGTAAACAATCCTCAATTGTCAAGCATTCAAAAATTCCACTATTTACTGTCGTCTCTCCAAGGAGAACCACATCAACTGGTGCAAAATCTGCCGATTACTAATGACAACTTTCAAATAGCGTGGCAACTGGTCACACGCAGGTATCATAACACCAAGTTAATAGCACAAACACATGTCAGACAATTACTGCATGTGCCCTCAATAACTAAGGGTACTGGAGCAAATCTTCGAAGCCTTATAAATCATGTTCAAACAAATGTGCATGTTTTAAATGCTTTAGAATTCAATATTCCATTGCATGAAGTATTGATAAATCAGATTGTCTATGAAAGCATTGACACTGAGACCCGTAAGGAATGGGAAATGCATTCAGAATTAGACGAGATGCCATCGTTTGAGTCTTTGATTTACTTCTTGGAAAGGAAATGCAAGGCACTTGAAAGCATAGGCATATCTACATCCACTGAAGCCAAATCTCAGAACAAATCAAACTTGAATATTAAACCTATAAGCAAGTCACAACATTCTTACACAGCTGTCAACAGCCAATGTATTCTCTGTTCAGAAACTCATGCATTGTATAGATGTGCAAAGTTTGCGAACATGAGTCCTCAGCCGCGCTACACGCTTGTGAAACAACACAAGTTATGTTATAATTGCCTCATACCATTTTCTATTAATCATGAGTGTTCTACACATCGCTGCCACACGTGTAATAAAAGGCATCATACCATGCTACACTTAGATTATCAGACATCGCAATCCACCTCTGATAACAGTGTGCACTCCACACAAGCTTCAACTCAAGAAGTTCAATCTGCCGCTAACAAGACTTACTGTACCTTCAACGATAAGGTTCAATCTCAGGTTTTATTAGGAACAGCGGTGGTAACCGTGAAAAACAAGTATGGACAATACGTTCATTGCAGAGCACTGCTTGATTCTGCATCTCAGGTAAACTTTGTCACGGAATCATTAGTGCAGAAGCTACAACTGAAGAAATCAAAACAGCACATTCCAATCCAAGGCATAAACGAGGTTAATGCTGAAACTTCCCACACAGTTTCGCTAAACTTGAAGTCAAGGGTCAGCGATTATACTACTACAATTGACTGTGCGGTTCTTCCCCGCATAACGGGCACAATGCCATCTACTTTTATGAATTGCGATAGTTGGGGAATTCCTAACGATATGATGTTGGCTGATGAACAGTTCAACCAACCTGGTCCTATTGATCTTCTCATAGGAGCACACGTCTTCTATGAAACCTTGCGCCCCGAGAAAATGACAAAAACTGGAACTTACCCAGTATTGCAAAACACTGAACTTGGCTGGACGATTGCTGGCAAAACACCTATCAATTTGTCAGCTCAATCAACTCACCACGTTTACTTTGTGCGCAATCAGGATTCACTAGAAAATCAACTTCAACGCTTCTGGGAAATCGAATCTATTTGCCTTGATCAACCTGTTATGTCTCCGGAGGAACGACAGTGCGAGAAACACTTCTCTGAGAACACTACTCGACAACCAGATGGAAGATTCGTTGTCAAACTTCCAACGAAGATTGATCCAAAAGTTCTTGGAAATTCCAAGTGCATTGCAGAACGTCGACTAAATCAAATTGAAAAGCGTCTAGCCAAAAACCATGATCTAAAAGCCAAATACCATACCTTTATGGATGAGTATCAAACAATGGAACACATGGATCAAGTAACAAGTGATGCTGTTGAAATTAAAGATGCTTGCTATTATCTTCCACATCACCCAGTGTTCAAGACTTCTACTACTACATCTACTCGTGTAGTGTTTGATGCAAGTGCTAAGTCCACAAACGGCATATCATTAAATGATATCTTGCATACAGGACCTACTGTCCAACAAGATTTGCATTCCATTGTGCTACGATTCCGAACACACAACATAGGAATTGTTGCGGACGTTGCTAAAATGTACAGACAAATTTTGGTGCATCCCGAAGACCAAAATCTGCTAAGAATTCTTTGGCGACAATCTCCTGAAGAAGAATTGCAGACATTTAAGCTCAAAACGGTTACTTATGGAACCTCAAGTGCTCCATTTCTTGCAACAAGATGCTTGAAACAGGTGGCCATTGATAATGAAGTAAGTGCTCCACAAAGCGCAAAGATAATCAAGGAAGACTTCTATGTTGATGATCTGTTGACTGGCTGCTGAACTGTTGAAGAAGCACAACATATTTACACAGAAGTCTCTACTTTGCTCAAGCAAGCATGTTTTCCGTTACGGAAATGGTCCTCCAACTCTACAGAACTTCTTGCAGTGATTCCAGAAGAACTGCAAGAACACAAAGGACTCCTCTCTCTAGACTGTAATGAAAATATAAGCTCACTAGGATTAATTTGGGACCCGAAGTCTGATCAATTTCAAGTAAAGAGTGGCAAATCTTCTTTCTCCATTGATTACTCAAATCATAAAGATATTCTTCTGTCTCATATGACAAAAAGAAGTATATTGTCTACTATTGCATCGATATTTGATCCTCTTGGTCTAGTCAGTCCCATTGTAATTATTAGTTACAAAATATTCATGCAAACCCTGTGGCAAGAAGGACTAGGATGGGATGACCCACTTGCAGCAAACCTGCAAGCAGATTGGCAACACCTTTGTGATCAAATTCCATTGCTAAGTGACATCAATATCCCACGCAATGTACTCAGATGTGATGTTCCCACAAATGCCTCAGTGGACATTACACATTGCAATACGGGTGGTACACCCCACTGTATGTCCATGACGCCCGTGGACGAACAAATCCATGGCTTTTGCGACAGCAGTGAACGGGCTTATGATGCATGCCACTATGTACGGGCTACATATGCCACAGGTGAAACTGCATCTAACCTGTTGTGTTCAAAGTCCAAGGTAGCACCTGTTAAGAGAACAACTCTACCTAGGTTGGAGTTGTGTGGCGCTCTCCTTCTTGCTCATTTATGTGACAAGGCAATCCCTGCACTAAATCTACTTGTTAGTGAAACCATCGTGTGGACAGACTCCACATTGGTATTGCACTGGCTTTCAGGCAGTTCATCAAGATGGAAAACGTTTGTAGGCAACCGTGTTGCTACCATCCAAGAACTCACAGCTAGTGCACACTGGAAACATGTGCCATCTGCATGCAATCCAGCAGATCTCGTGTCCAGAGGTGTCGACGCCACTACCCTGAAGTCATGTAAACTTTGGTGGCACGGACCTGAATGGTTAATTCAAGAACCATCATTGTGGCCCCAGCTAGATATCAACCTTGTGCCGTCTCCTGACAGTGCAGAAGCCAGAAAATCTTTTGTTGCAACAAAAACAGTGCCAGAGGACTGGACACAAAGGTACCCTAAGCTGACCAAACTGGTTAGAGTTACTGCCTATTGCAGAAGATTCATCAAGAATACCAGATTAGCAAAGGAAGAACGGCAACTTTCTGCGCTCACAGCCAAAGAGATGGAAGACAGCCTTCTAACATGTGTAAAATTGGTACAATCTATTTCATGTAATAAGGAACTAGCAAGTCTATCTAACAATCAAACCATTTTGCCAAAGAGTAAAGTAAAGAGTTTGATTCCATTCATAGATCAGCATGGGCTACTACGAGTTGGCGGTCGACTCCAAAAGGCATCACTCCCCTATGATGCAATTCACCAATTGATCTTACCAGCAGATCATCATCTCACCAACCTGATCCTGAACAACGAACACATCAAGTTACTACATGCTGGACCACAACTGCTGATCTCTTCAATCCGCCAGAGATTTTGGATCCCATCGATCAAAAGACTGGTGAGAAAGATGATTCATCGGTGCACCAGGTGCTTCCGACTTAAGGCACAAGCTTCTCAGCAGTTAATGGGTGAACTACCAGCACAGAGAATCCAACCCACTCGACCGTTTCGCAATGTTGGTGTTGATTATGCTGGACCTGTCACCTTAAAGTTTGGAACACCTCGCAGCAAGACCACAACAAAGGGATATATAGCCGTGTTTGTATGTCTAGCGACCAAGGCTGTTCACTTGGAAGTTGTTACAAACCTAACAACAGATGCGTTCATAGCGGCTTTAAGGCGATTCATTGCTCGCAGAGGCAAACCCTCTCGAATACAATCTGATAACGGAACCAATTTTCAAGGTGCTGCCCACCAACTCCATGGATTACACCAACTACTTCACGAAGAAAACCATAATCGTCAGGTGCAAGACATCCTCTCACAAGACAATTGTAATTGGGTATTTATTCCGCCCCATGCACCGCACTTCGGTGGCCTATGGGAGGCAGCAGTCAAATCCATGAAGTATCATTTAAAAAGGGTTATAGGAGACAAGGTCATGACTTACGAAGAGATTGCTACCTTGCTAACTCAGGTCGAGGCCTGTATGAACTCCCGTCCACTTTGTACATTATCTAACGACCCTCATGATTTAAATTACCTCTCCCCTGGACATTTCCTAATCGGAGAACCTTTGACACAAATCCCCTCCGTTGACCTTTGTGATACAAGTATTAATAGGTTGACCAGGTGGCAGCAGGTGCAGCAACAGCTGCAGCAGTTCTGGAGACGATGGTGCCAGGACTATCTACAAGAGATGCAGCAGCGTCGGCGCTGGCGCGACACAATGCCGAATGTACAACCTGGTGCAGTGGTGCTCCTGAAGGAAGATAACGTTCCTCCATTGCAGTGGCGGCTAGGAGTTATTGCAGACACTCACAAAGGACGTGACGACATCGTGCGGGTAGTGTCGGTTAAAACCTCTCATGGGATCTTCAAACGGCCCATAACTAAAGTGTGCCTACTACCCCCGTGTTAATCAGTGTTGAAAGCCCAGCCTTTCAAGGGGGCCGGTATGTTTAGTCTTGCTTTATATTTATTTGTTTGTTATTGCTTCCAACTGGCAGTGTACTTGATTTACAAATCATTTTTGTTCTTATTTACATTGTTGACTTTGTTTCCAACTTTTGCAGGCCTATGGCCTCTAGTAATTTCTCTCTTAATAAATATTTATATTTATATTCTTTAAAGTGTTTAGAAGTTTATTTATTATGTATAATTAGCAACAGCAACATCTACGGTGCCTATGATTTATACAGTCTTACCAGAGACACGTTGGCCAAGTCGTGCACATACGTGACATGAGATTTTGCGAGATCATTGTGATAACGAATTACGAGCATTCTGTCTTGAATTTTTGCACAGCCTAGGACTATCATGCTATTCTTTATCTACACTAGGCTTTAATTAGTGATCAAAGTAAGGTTTTTGTGCGGGATGTGTGTCAGAACACGGAAGTGCAGGTTAGGGTTGGCAAGCTAAGCCAAGGGCTTGTCAAGTGAGTAGTTTTAGTATTCACATACCAAGGCTTATATCCTACAGGAACGATTGGCCTAGACTGTTGTATTATAAACTAGGAAAACGCTAAAGTCCCGCCGCGTTGATGGATGAGCGTTTTTTTTGTAAGTTTTTTGTTTGCGTTTTTTGCGTTTGTTTACACTTTTCCTTTGCAGGTGCTTTTTGAATGCATTGTAGGTGATTGTTGTCAAGTTTCTATTGTTACTTGTTTATTGGTATTATAAACCTAAAAAAACTCATATTAAAACCTTTATTTATGTGGATTCTGACTAACTCTTTCTACTTTTTCTTTCAAAAGGTACCACATCACCATAACCTCAATGTTCATGTGAAATCTGAACGTTGTAGCCCCACCCGTTTGGTCAGAATCGGCCCAAATGTGACGAAAATATCGCACTAAAAATTGAAAAACTAATATTAAAACCATTATTTCTATAGATTCTAGTTAACTTTTTCAACTTTTTCTTTCAAAAGGTACTACATCACCATAATCCTAATGTCTATGTGAAATATGAACGTTGCAGCCCCACCCGTTTGGTCAGAATCGGCCCAAATGTGACGAAAATATCGCACTAAAAATCGAAAAAAATCGTAAAAGTATATTCATGAGAAATATTTCTTCAATTGTACCCAAAAGCAATACACCTCTAAGTTCAGAGAAAACGAAGGTCCCCTCAAAATTTCATCAAGATCGCTTATACCGTTTGCCCGGAATCCTGCTAACAAACAGACAAAAATACAAACAAACAAAAAAAAACAAAAACAAAAAAACATTGGAGCTAAATTTTTTGGGGGTCAGTGAAATTGAAGTTTTCGCTTCGCTCGCTACGCTCGCTACGCTCATCCAATAATTTTCTACGCATAGGCCTAGACCTAGGACTGTTTTAGTTTTGTTTTTTGATTGCAATGTCAACTTCTCTCGTTTTCTGGCTAGGCGTTAAATGTAAAATGTCCGCCATCTGTTTACATTACTGTAGGCAACGCTAGGCGCTGCTTTGTTTAAAACACCGCCGTCTTGATGTATTTCTCGATCCTAATATAATACTATTCCAACATCTTTGGTCTGGATGTATGTTTATCCAGACGGCGTTGGATCAACACAGTTCTGACGTCACAGTCGTTTTTGCCGCTTTAAAAAACTGCTGCTTTTAAAACGGCTACAAAACACTGAATTACTAGGACTAGGACAACGCTAAAGTCCCGCCGCGTTGATGGATGAGCTTTTTAAAGGTTTTAGTTTGCGTGGGATATCTTTATTTTTGCAAGTGCTTTGTTTTGCTGCCTACGCATTGTAGGTGAATGTTGTCAAGTTCCTTTTGTTTCTTGTCAATTGGTTTTATTTACCGTAAATAACTTGTATTAAAAGCTTTATTTCTATGGATTCTGGCTAAATTTTTCCACTTTTTCTTTCAAAAGGTACTACATAACCATAACCTTAATGTCCATGTATAATATGAACGTTGTAGCCCCACCCGTTTGGTCAAAATTGGCCCAAATGGCACGAAAATATCGCACAAAAAGTCAAAAAACGTATATTAAAAGCTTTATTTCTCTCGATTCTGGCTAACTTTTTCAACTTTTTCTTTCAGAAAGCAATACATCACCATTACCTTAATGTCCATGTGAAATATGAACGTTAAAGCCCCACCCGTTTGGTCAGAATTGGCCCAAATGGCACGAAAATATCGCACTAAAAATCGAAAAAAATCGTAAAAGTACGATATTCATGAGAAATATTTCTTCGATTGTACCCAAAAATGTAGCAAGTCTAAGTTCAGAGAAAACAAAGGTCGTGTCAAATTTTCATCAAGATCGCATATGCCGTTTGCCCGGTAGAGAGCGAACAAACAGACGGAAAAACAAAACAAAAAAACAAAAAAACAAAAAAACACCCGAGCTAAATTTTTTGGGGGGTCGGTGAAATTGAAGTCTTCGCTTCGCTCATCCAAAAACGCTTAAGTCCCGCCGCGTTGTTGGATGAGCGTAATTGGTGAATTGAGCTGCCATGTGTTTTGCGGATTTTCTGTTGTTCTGTGAAAAAATCAGAACTTTGTTGAATTTTTTTTAAAACTTAAATCCAATTATAAAAAATTAACTTTTTTTTTTAACTAATCGTAATTTAAAAAAGAAAGAAAATCGTAATATTGAAATTTTCATAAGAAATAATTATTCGATTGCGCACAAATTTTACACGAATATATTAATTCTTAAAATAAGGTTCTGTGAAAAAATCATTACAATCGGATAAAGCATGTAGGAGTTATAAGTCGAAGAAATTTTTTAAAAATCGAAAAAACCCGTAAAATTGCGATTTTCATGAGAAATAATTTTTCGATTGCGCTCAAAAACGTGGCAGTTCTTAGTTCAGAGATTTCGAAGGCCTTTATAAAATTTCATTGCAATCGGAGTATCGGTTTAGCCGGAATCGTGTTAACAGACAGACAAAAATACAGAAAGAATTTTTTCCATTTTCCATTTTTTTTCGATGCGTGGTAGAGCCCAAGGTATGACAATTCCGAAAGCCAATGAAATAGCGAACGGGTTAAAAACAAAATTACCCTGATATTTCTTTCCGTTTGCGCGGGAAAAAATCGCAAAGTTAGAAAAAATTGAACATTTTGCAGTGCAACTTTAAAAGATTACAATTTTTGTTTTCCTCGGTTTGATTTGGAACGACCAATGCTCGTTAATGTAGCGCAAGTATACAGGAATTTAAATAAAATTGGTTTGCGAACCTGGGTTCGAACCCGGGTTAGGGCGAAGCCTTCGAGTTCGGTCCGGGACACTTTTTGATAGTTAAATTTTGCATTCAAGGTCACAAAAAGCACGGTAAATATTTTTTGTAAAATTCACGAATGGCAAAAACCACTGTATCCGATCTTTACGGAAATTGTTATACCAAACATCACGCATTTGGTGACGTTTGAAGGGTAGACAGGGGCAGGAGACAAGATTGCAATGCGTGTCCGGTTTTGCATAGAAAAATAAACATTCTTTTACTACATGCTTTTTTTGAAATAGGGCCCCTATTTCGACTTTTATGTCCCTACCATGTTGCTCTCATTAATTTCTAACAAGATCAAACTTTCTAAACAAATTTACTTCGACTCCTATTTCGAATTTCCTGAGCGCCAAAACGGCACTCAAACGTGGTTTGTAAAACCAAGGACGATAAAAAAAAATCATTTTTCGTATGCATGCAAATGAAAAAAGTCATTTAACGCGTATGCCTTCAACGATTCGATTACCTTTGTTGTCTTATAACATACATAAACGGTTCGGCGATTACGGCCAACATCATCTCAACCCTTCGTTTTCAGATCCTGGGCGCAAAAAACGCACATTACAATATTGTATATTGTCGTCAGTGTATTTTTTGCCGCAAATTTATACTGATCACAACATATTAATATAGTTCGTTCGTAAGCTTGCAAGACGCTCCAAACAGAACAGACTGACAAACACGTACATTATAAGAAATCTATTACATCCTCTTTTACCCGCAGCTTCGGGGCGGCGGGTAGGATCCGGCGACGTCCCGAAAAAGGGTCGGAAAACAAGGAAGCGTCAGCAATTGAACTTTTTGATTATTCTTGGCCATGCATTTGTCGCCTCAGATTTATTCCATAGCCGAGAATGAAAGAAAAACTGGAAAACTGTCTCGGTTTGCGATTTTTCCTGATCAGAAGGAAATGTAAAACCTAACATGGTAATACAACCGAACCTTGAATTTTCAAATAATCAGGCAACGGCTCCGAGATTCACGACCTTCGGACGGGCGAGACACACCAGATGTTACTGGGATCGTTGCATAGCTTGGCCTGGCTTGGCCGGTCTGACGCGTGGAGCATCACATTCTGTCAAGGTCAGGACCGTTCCCGAGGATTGACGTAATGTGGCTCATAACGTGGCGCAGGGAATGTATCGATAGCAGCATTGCATACAAGTGCGTATGAAGTGGCGTCTTTCACATCAGAGTCCCGAACAATTGTCCCAGGAAAACATTTCTCACACATTTTACACAAAAGGCGTAAAAATGTTCCGATTTCGAAAATCATTTTTCACCGTACTTAGAGGCGGCGGACAGCGTCCGGCGGCGTACCGAAAGTGTCCCGTAAAACAAATTTGTCCCAGGACTTCGGATAAACGACAAACGTTACCCGCAAACTACCGAATCGCGGCCGTACATGGACCGATTCGCGATTTTGTCGCGTCAACGAGGTTTTCCAACTACGAGGTATTCCGAGTACGAGGTTTTCCACGCCCTCCGCGTAGCGGCTTCAAGCCGCGCTTGCGCGACTTGTAGGCCTATGATAAAAAGTATCCTATATGCATAGTTCCAATCCAATGCTCAAAGGTCCTTGTCTCAAATCCCGGTTCTGGCATAGATTTTACGTCGGAAATTCCTTGGCCAGTTACATTGACTTCCTACGCGTAACAAGATACTGTCAGTTTACCTCCCCTCAAATTCCACAAAACACTCGCTCGAACACGAAATCGTCTCACGACGTTTTCGCAGCGCCTAAGCCATCTAGCGGACTACAGTCGAAAGAAAATACGCAAAATAATGCCTGGGAAATTGCTGTTTTTTCCTAAACGGTTAGGGATAGAACAATTGAGTTGACTGGGTTGAAGAACAAATTTATCAATTTAGGGCGATAGGGTAAAGTTTTCTGAAATAAGAGTCTGGGGGTATTTTATAAAGTTCCATGAAACAGCGCGTGAAACAGTATTTTTGTAAAAATGTTGCCATATTGAAAAATTCATGCTAGATAAATGTATACATTTCCTTAAAATCCGACACCAGAGGGCTCTATAGAAAACCTTCACAATTGTATTGCTAAAGATTTCATGGCGATCGGTTGATAAACGGCCGAGAAAACAGCTATTTGCTGGAAGTCGACGTTTCTTTCAAAATACTGCCTATTTTCACATGCCCTTTATTCTCTTAACTTTAATGCGAAATCAGCAAAGGCTTGGCTGTTGAACGGAGGGCCGTTGTCTGATTTTAGCTGAGCTGGTATCCCGAACAATGTAAACAATCTCCGTAGCGTTGGTATTACTATCTCTGCGCTGGTTGATGAGATTATTTCCAGGATTGGGTAACGCGAATGTTCGTCTGTGACAATCATAAGGGATTTCCCATTTGGGTAAGGTCCGTCGAAATCAATCGCTAAGTTTTCCCATGGATGATTGGGAATTGGAGTTGACATGATAGGTTCTCTTGAATTGGATTTGATTATTGACTGGCATGGGTGGCAAGTTTTGATAACTTCTTCCACGCGCCGATCGATTCCGGGAAACCACACTTTTGTACGGATTAGTTGCTTGGTCTTGACTATACCCAGATGTCCTCGATGGGCATGTTGGACGACTTTCACACGTAAAGTCTCAGGGATTACTATTAGATTGTTTCGAAGGAGAATGCCGTCAGCAGTGGTGATCTCATCGATGATACTCCAGAATGAGTGTAGGTGGTTATGTTTTCGAATTTCCGTGGATGAGTTTGGTGATTGTATGATGTTAATTAAGTCCTGAAGGGTATCGTCTTTGCTTGGAGCGAGTTTGACTTCTTCCAATGACATTGCTTTTGGGACGGCATTTTTAACAATGAAGTTTATGTATTCCTCCCGAGTCTTGGGAGTTCGGGACGAAGTTTTCTTGAAGAGTAGGGGATGGCGCGACATATAGTCTGCTGGGTTTTCAGTTCCTCGCTTGTGTAGGACTTGGAAAGAGTATGGCATTAGTCGGAGAGTCAAACGTTCTAGTCTAGCATACGTCACTGAGCGCGCATTACCTAGTATGTGAACTAGGGGCTTGTGGCCTGTGTGTATGATAAAATTGGTTGCTCCGAAAAAATACAGGTGGAAATGTTCTACTCCATATACAACCGCTAGCATTTCCTTTTCGATCGTGCTGTACCGTTCTTCGACTGGTGTTAGAGCTCGGCTTGCATAAGCAATGACTTCGTTTGGTTCGCTTGGATGTTTTTGTGAGAGGATTGCTCCAAGTCCTTTTGGTCCGGCATCAACTGTTAAATGGTGTGATTTAGATGAGTCGAAGTATGCTAGCGCTTTACTAGATTGGAGTTGAAATTTGAGTTTATCTAGTGCCTCCTGTTGCTCACAGGCCCACTGAAAATCAACCTCTTTCATTGTGAGATGGCGGATTGGTGCACTTATGGATGAAAGGTCCGGAATGAACTTTCCGCAGAACTGCAACATACCGAGTAGACTACGTACTTCTGTTACATTTCTTGGTGGTCCAATAACAGGACCCCTATTCTCGAGTTTTCTCACTGGCTTTTCACGGCGTGAAATGGGCGTGTGATGTGAGTTCACACACTGACGGCGGGTTGCTATTCTCGACTCTCGATTTCGCAGGTTTTGTGAGTGTACTCACTCACTCACTCCAAGTCACTGTCACGTTTCAAAACCCTTGTGACATCTCTCACAAAGCAATTGGGCTGTAATATATATCATAAAATAGCATGCGTACACTTCTTTAATATTGGTTAGAATATAATTTTAAGTGAAATGTATCATCAATAACGGCATAGACATAATAAAATGTTGAACAACTTTGAACTATTTTCCTACGCGCAAGCCTACCCTAGGCTCCTACCGTCGGGATGTTAACAAGCCACATAACCACAAAATGCATCACATAATATTTGGTTAATTAAGTACTTAATATTAAAACATACCCCATAACCGTAGAGTCAACGCAGTATTTTAATTTAATATTTTGCATTAGTTTACAAGTCGTTGTCCTTACGCAAGCCTACCCTCTAGGCTCTTACCGTCGGGATGTAAACAAGCCACTAACCACAAAATGCATCACGTAATATTTTGTTATGTACTTGATATTAAAACATACCCCATAACCGTAGAGTCAACACAGTATTTTAATTTAATATTTTGCATTACTTTACAAGTCGTTGTCCTTACGCAAGCCAAGGCCCTACCCTCTAGGCTCCTACAGTCGGCATGTAAACAAGCCACTAACCATAAAATGCATGACGTAATATTTTGTTATGTACTTGATAGTAAAACATACCCCATTACAGCTGTAGACAACACAGTATTTTAATTAATAAATATTTTTGCATGCAGGGTGTACACAGCTTAGTATTAACTTCACTTTATTCATGTTATTTCGCCAGCTTCAAGACATAATGCGTTTGGGTAGCCTACAAAGGAGCAACTCAACTCAACTCCTAGCAAGCAAGTGCATCACATCACTGCTACCCCCACCGCTCTGCGTGTCCCGTTAGACGAGCCAAGAGAGGGTTGCTATTGGCCGGGTGAAACAGCTGTTTTAAACCTATTTGAATCCTATTGGTTAGTGGTTCGCGGGGCAAAATTGGCTAGCCTCGTTGCAGGGTCCCAGTGAGAGCCTTGTGAGTGGGAGAATTCGTTCTCAATTTTATCTCGAGAATAGCATTTGGTGCGTTTTGTGACTCACACATCGCAATGTGTGTTGAGTTCACTCACATGAGTGGGAATTTCACGAATTTCGAGAATAAGGGTCCAGAGATTGCCTCAACCTTATCCGGATCGTCCTCGATGCCCTTTTCCGAATACATGTATCCAAAGAATTTTAGTGTAGATTGACTGAATGAAAATTTTTTTAAATTGAGAGTGAGATTCGAGTCTTCCAATCTTTGTAATACCTGGGCTAGTGCTGCGTCGTGACTTTCTTGAGTATCTCCATAAACCAGGGTATCGTCACTGATATTTATTACACCTTTAATATTGTTAAGGACCTGCCTGATAGTGTCTTGAAATATTTTGCTTGCCGCATTTATACCAAAGTTAAGGCGCTTATACCTTCTTAAACCAATATGTGTCGAGAAGGTGGTTATGAACCTGGACTCTTCATCCAGCAAAAGCTGGTGGTAGCCCTCGTTAAGATCTAATTTACTGAAGACTTTTGCTTTATTGAGTGAAGAAATAAGATCGTCAATTGTTGGGGTTAGGCCTATATGATTCTCACGTTTAATAGCCAAGTTCGGCTGTCTCATGTCTACACACAGTCTAATTGTACCGGGATCATTTGGTTTTGGGACTGGCACAATGGGTGATACCCATGGTGTTGGACCGTACACCTTTTCAATTACGTCCAATTCTTCGAGACGTGCAACTTCCTTTTCTACCGACTTTCGTATGTGAAATGGAATTCTTTGATGTTTTTGTGCTACTGGTTTAATATTCTGGTCAATGTGTAAGTGGACTTGGAAGTTTTCGAGTTTACCAATTCCCGTGAAGACTTTAGGGAATTTATTTTGGTACATTTTACTTGTGGAAATCGAGTTTGTGGCAAATCCTACCTCTTGAGTCTTTATTTCGATTAAGTCAAGACTCATAGCTGATGAGTAACTTAGAAGTGGGACACTATTCCCCTTGACAACATACAACATTGCTTGTGCTGACTTTTGTTCGCTGGTGAGAGTGGCAATGAAACATCCTACTACAGGCATGGGTTCTGTATAACCATACGAGAATATTTTTGTTGACGTTCCTACTGTTTTATATGGAATTTTAGATTCTCTGAGTATTCTTTCACTAATGATGGAGACTGAAGCACCAGTGTCTAAAACGAACGTTACTTGTGCAACATTTACGCCAATATTGACTTTGGGGGTTTAAGAGCCTACAGACATGTGATTTGCTGACGATATTAGGGGAGACTGGCCTAAAATGACATAGCTAAGGATTAAATTCTGTTACATTGATAAGGTGTAAAAAACATACAAACACAATTTTTTTAAATTTAGTTTAACCATTTCTTTATTGAAATTAAAATACAAATGATAACTCTTAAT
The DNA here is from genome assembly GCA_024449915.1 of Sweltsa coloradensis. Classification (NCBI taxonomy): domain Eukaryota; kingdom Metazoa; phylum Arthropoda; class Insecta; order Plecoptera; family Chloroperlidae; genus Sweltsa; species Sweltsa coloradensis. The sequence continues at coordinate 51,077 of JAMZAV010001278.1, read as the reverse complement.
GACAATTATTGTTTTCATGACAAATTTGTTAAACCCAACTAAAAGTCATTTTGCCTTAAGGCTTGGGCAAAATGACTTAGGTATTTTAAATGGTCAGGGCAAAATGAAATACAACTGTATGTCATATTGCCCTACTCCACATCCCCACATAAAGTTCTTGTATGTCATATTGCCCTTCACCACATCCCCACATAACTACTTATTTTGAGGTAAGGTCTAGGGCCTGACTTGGTGAATTGTTATGTTCATTTCACAGTATAGGCACGTATTTGAATAGTTGTTAACGCTATTTCCATATTTTGTATACTCTAAAGAGGCTATAGTGATCAATGTAAGACGCAAACATTGTCACGAAAACTTCCCTTATTGTGATTTAGCTGCAGAAGCGTCAACTTGATGCACAGGCATTAGAAATCTTGCTTGAAACAGTAGTACTAACCTTTAGATTTAGTGAAAACAAAAAATCCCCACGACAAGTAAATAGAAACTGCTAAACTAGCAATGTGTCATTTTGCCCTAGTATGTCATTTTAGGCCAGTCTCCCCTACAAAGATTTCCTCCTCCTCTGATGAGACATACTGTGCCATCGCCTGTTGAATAGGCCTAGAATCTTTTAATGACTCTTCTGTGGTAGAGTAAACAGGAGTATGCATATATTTTGAATTACATACCTTTTGAAAATGACCCCGCTTCTGGCAAATGGAGCATACCTTATTGTAGGCCGGGCAGGCTTAACGTCCTCCCTCGTGTGGCCAGACTTGATCACAGAAGTAGCATTTTTTGTAGACATTGAGCGTGATGGCCCTGGGGGTGAATTGTCCGAAAACCTGGCCGGACTCTGAGCAGTGATGATAGGCCTGCCTGTATTAGGCCTGGGCCTGTTGAATGATGGCTGAATTGACTGGGTTTGTAGGCCCGGTCTAGGCCTAGATTGGGAACCTACTGCATTGAGCGATTCCACGCTCGGGTTCATCCTTGACTAATGACTTGGTGGAGATTTCTTCCATGCGCTGGGCTAGGGTGTCTGTGGCTTCATATGTACGAGCTGTGTCTAGCAGTTCCCCTAGAGTTGGAGAATCTCGAAGGGCATATCGCCGTATTCGTTTGTTGTTCGTGTGTGCTATTATTTGAGCCTTGATCTCGTTTTCTGGATTTTGGAATTGGCAGTTTTTTGACAGTTTCAGTAATCTTTCATAGAACTGGTCTATTGATTCTGTGTTTTTTTTAATTGTCTGCCTGAAGGTGATAATCTCGAAGTCTACATTTATTTTTGGTTTGAAGTGTGAGGATAGGCGTTGTACCAGAATTTCGTAGGACTCTTCCCCAAGCTGGTTCCCTGGAAGTGACTCTAGAACTTCGTATGTTTCCTCCCCCATTAGAAATAGGAACATGTTTTTTTTCTCTCTGCATTGGTGATGTTTGAGGCTTTTAAGAATATGTCAAATCGTTTTAGCCATTTTTCCCATTTCTGGTTAGGGTCTTTCGAGTTGAAAGGGGGAAACGTTGATGGATCACACATGTTGAAAAACGTGATGCACTTTTTTTTGAGGTTATATTTTATATAACACTCGAAAACTTTTAGACTTTTGTTGAATTCACTTTTATATTTACTTTAAAATACTCTTTAATTTATATCCCATTCACGTCGCCATTGTTATGTATGAAAATATGTAATATGATTGAGGATAGTTGGAGATAAAAGATGTATTCATTTAGTACTGTCAGGTCTATTTATTCCGCTATTCCAAGGTTCCTCTACAAACTCCTCACAGGTATACCTAATCATTATTTGGGTCTCCGTGATAGAATCCAAGGTGGCTAAAAACTACAAGTTTGAACATGACAGCTGCTTTATGAAAGATTAAGCTACTGTTCTTGAACCATTACACCGTCTTCTCGACCGCGATCATCCATTGGAGTGGAAGTCAATCCATTAAGAAGATTTTAATGAAGTAAAGCTACTGCTAGTGTCAGACTCAGTGTTAACACACTGTTTGAGATTAGAAAGCATAATATTGTTAAGCATTGTGAGGGCTGTGACCTCACATCATGTTTTTGTTATAAGATATGTTTTTTAGTAGTCACTAGCAACGAACGTGTTGAAAAGGGTGTAAAATGATTGTGCTTTGTTTTTAAACTAAAGTAATTGGATGAGCGTAGCGAGCGAAGCGAAGATTCCATTTCACTACACTGGAGAAAAAAATCCGGAATGTATTTTTTTCTTTTTTTTTCTTTTCTTTTTTTTTGTATTTTTGTGTTTGTTAACACGATTCCGGCTAAACCGATACTCCGATTGCGATGAAATGTTATGGAGGCCTTCGAAATCTCTGAACTTAGAACTGCCACGTTTTTGAGCGCTATCGGGAAATTTTTTCTCATAAAAAACGCAATTTTACGATTTTTTTCGATTTTTAAAAAATTTCTTCGACTTATAACACCTACATGCTTTATTCGATTGTAATGATTTTTTCACAGAACCTTAATTTTATGAATTTAGATATTCGTGTGAAATTTGAGCATAATTGAAAAATTATTTCTCATGAAAATCGTAATTTTACGGGTTTTTTCTTTTTTAAAACAATTCTTTGACTTATAACACCTACATGCTTTATCCTATTGTAATGATTTTTTTACAGAACCTTCTTTTGATGAATTAATATATTCGTGTTAAATTTGAGCGCAATCGAATAATTATTTCTTATGAAAATTGCAATTTTACGATTTTTTTCTTTTTTAAAAATTACGATTAATTAAAAAATTAAGTTAATTTTTTATTTTATTTAGTTTAATCAAAAAAATTAAGTTAATTTTTATATTATAATTTAATTTAATTAAAAAAAATCTTCGACTAAGTAATGAATTTTTTACAGAACAACAGAAAATCCGCGTAACACATGGCAGCTCAATGCACCATATACGCTCATCCAACAACGCGGCGGGACTTGAGCGTTTTCCTAGTTCAAATAAAGAAGAAATATACAGTCCACATTTAAATAAGCCTACCAGTTTTAATCATTGGTCCAACCGCGCCAGATTTATCACGATTTTGCTTTGCTTCGACAGTGTCAGCAACCAGCAAAAAACAGGTCAGACAAACTATTTATTACTTTAGCCTTTCAACATGGACACAAAACAAATCAAGCTTTGGGTCAAGCAGAGAGGAATTTATAAAGCTACCATTTCACGAATTCAGACGTTTGTCAGTAGTCTCGACATATCGCAGGATGTCAATAAGATACAAATTAGACTTGAACAGTTGGAAACCTGGACAAGGTTTGATGAGGTCCAAACCAATCTAGAGTTGCACGATGAAAACATAGACCATGAAGGAGAGAGGATCACCGTTGAAACTCTGGTTCATGACCTTAGAGCAACTATGTCAGGCTTGTTAGAACCTAGACAACATTTAGTTGACCTAGACGCCTCAAATGATGCTGTTGGCGCATCTCGCAGGCCTAGTAAGACTAAGTTAAACCTACCGTCTATAAAGTTGCCTAGTTTTGACGGCTCTTATACAAAGTGGCTGACGTTTAGTGACAGCTTCAGAGCTATGGTTCACGACAACAACGATGTGGCCATTATAGAAAAGTACTACTATACTACTATCTGATATCTGTTCTAACAGGACAAGCATTAGAATTGATTCAAAATTAACCTCTGACTGAGAATAACTACACTGTGGCTTGGAAATTATTGGAAAATCGGTATCAAAATAAAAGGCTGATAGCATCTCAACATCTTAAGGAGTTTATCGATATTAAATCAGTACAAAAAGAATCTGCTACTGAATTGTTACAATTTATCAATACAGTGTCTAGTAATCTAAATGCTCTTAAGGCCCTTAGAATTGAAACACCTTTGGAAGAAGTCATATTGATACATCTATTCACCAGACGTTTAGATAGTAATACACGCAAAGAATGGGAACTCACTCTCAATGATCAAGCATTCCCATCACTTGATAGTTTCATCGCTTTTCTTGAACACAGGCAAGGCCGTCTAGATATATCGCTTCGCTCTCCAGGCCTGCATCTGGCTGCCGATCCTCGCTGTGACGTCACGAGCGTAGGCCGACTCTCAGCTCTACGCGCTATGCTGTAGCATTGCGCGCTAAACAACATCTCCCAATTTCATTTGTTTCCATGGCATTCCTGGCCATCTGATGCATGCTACTTTCAAATACCTACTTTACAACATAGTACTGTGCTGTGTGCACATACTTGAAAAAGTTTGCACTTCCTGTAAGGTAAGATAGTAATCAAAATTCTTTGAGAATCCTAGTCCAGCGTTGCTGCATTGTATATCAGGTCCATTGAGTACATATTTTAATTTCCAATTTCCAAGTAATAATTATTTCCGTCTTGAACACACATGAGTTATTATGGTAGGTATATTTCGTCTTCAATACAGATTCAATTAGTTCACGTCTCGACATAGTTGTGTCAACATCTTCTCCAAGCCGAATTTGTACGTGTTTGTGCGGGCAGAAGAGTTAAAACTTAAAAGTCCGCGTGAACTCAAGTGCATTTTGTATAATGTATTACATCGGTGTATTCCTAGAGAGTGATAATAACATTTTCGTGTGCAAATAGTGTAATACCCTAACCATGGACCATAATAATGTGACTGTGACAAAACTAATTTTTCTATTATTCCAAAATGTTTCTACTAAATGTACCAACTGACGGCATTTTATTCGCAGGCGTCGTAATACCATACACGTACATTCTAATGGCTTATTAAATTTTGAATACAATCTGCACTGTACAAATAACTAAAAAGTGTGGGAGCAGTGCCTGAATATGACTGATGATTATACTTTAATGTTATGACATTATTTGAATACAAGATAATCCAATTTATACAATTGGCAATTCAACAAAATGTTTTAAATATACGTATCATTCGAATATATCGTACGTGAAAGATCGATGGTTAAGAAAGTATAGGACATGCGTTTTAGGCAAATTGCTGTTCGCTCGGCCAACTGACACCACAGGTGTCTGAAATTTTGAACATATGTCACAAATGTGGAATTATAGGGCTCTGCAGTAACACATTTTTAAATTTTGTTTTAAAATAATATATAAAAATTAAATTAGTTTTCACGAATTTTGATTTTGTTAAAAACTCCAAAATTGACCATATTCGTGATTTTTTTTCTGACTGATTAAGTCAAATTTTGGAAAATCTATGACCACAGGGCTGTCTAGGTATGCTTTATTGACAACTTTGCAAAGTTTTATATACGTCGGATGCATCTCGGCCGAGCGAATAGCTATTTGCTAACAGCCAAATGTGTCCCATTCCCTCTTAAAACGAAGAATAAAACGTCAATATAGTTTCTTTTTAGGTGCCGCTTTACACTGTCACACGATGTAAACGCGGAACAAAATAAGTTCCAACAGTACCATAAAACTATCCTTAACCTTGCGGCATGTATATGAGGGCACCATAAATGAATAATTGTAATATATCAGGCAAAAATTGTGTTCCGCGTCGTGTTATTCCTATACGCGCCATGCTACGGCCACTCGCCAGTCGGCCTACGCTCGTGACGTCACTCAATGCAGTTGCTGGCCTGTACCATCACGAGGGCCTCGACACAGGAGACAAGCTCTAGAAAACGTTCAACCCTTCAGTAACAGTTATTCTACAGATCGTAAGTTCATTACTGCTGAAGTCAAGGGAAGATTCAATCCAAGCGATAGAAAGTCTAATGCATACATTTCTGGGCCTACAGACACAACTGTACCTAAATGTCAGTGTTGCAATGAATCACATTCGTTGTACAAATGTGATGAGTTCAGGAACTTAAGCCTAGCTCAGAAACAATATTGTATACAAAATAACAGGTTATGCTTCAACTGTCTTCGCACTGGGCACGTTGTCAAGTCATGCCACTCAAAGGGTTGCCGAAAGTGTGGCAAAAAACATCATACTCTGTTACACAATTCTAATCTTGAAAACGTGGGTTCTTCTGACATGGTTCAGAGAATATCTAATCCTGCACCATTATGTGACAACACAGATAATGGTCACGAGGGAAGTTCAAACCAGTTTCAGAACGCATGTTGTGCATTCAAGGATATCCAATCACATGTTCTACTATCAACAGCAATAGTCCTGACCAATATCTATTCTACCTGCTGTTTCAAAAATATTGGAAAGAATTATTTATAACAGATTGATAAGCTTTTTAGAAAAGCACAACATTCTAACAGAAAGACAAAATGGATTCAGAAAGGGAAAATCTACTAGTGATACAATTAGAAGATTTCTATTAAACGTTACTAGTGAAATGGATTCAAATATTGATACTCTGGGTATATTCTGTGATCTCACCAAAGCTTTTGACTGTGTTGATCACAATATACTCCTCAATAAATTAGAATATTATGGAGTACGTGGTGCTGCGCTAAAATTATTAAAATCATACCTAACAAACAGAGTACAATATGTAGAAATAACTAGCAATGAAAATAATAAAATTTCACATACCATTTCGGAATCTGAGAAAATTATATGTGGTGTACCACAAGGGTCAATTCTTGGCCCTTTATTTTTCATTGTCTTTATCAATGATCTAACTGAAAGTATAGATGATGCTGAACTTTTTGCTGACGATTTTTCCACAGTCATAAAGGCTGATGAAAGCAAAGCTCTTCGGGATAAATCAGAAGAAAGACTAAATGAATCAAATGGGTGGTTTACAGCTAACAAACTTATTTTAAACTCCAAAAAAACAAACTATATCCAATTCCACTCAATTCAGAAGATTAAATGTTTAAATAAAATACCATACCTAACTAATTTTTCAGATAATTCAAATATAACACAAGTTTCATCAAATGTATTTCTAGGCTTAACAATAGACCAACATCTAACATGGCACGATCATATCAATACATTAATACCAAAACTTAATTCGTCTTGTTATGCTATAAGGACCATCAAGCAGATAAGTAACATCCCCACAGCCAAAATATGCTACTATTCATTATTTGAGTCATATATAAGCTACGGAATTGAATTTTGGGGTATATCGACCCACATTCATAAAGTTTTTATTATACAAAAAAAAGCAATTAGAGCAATTTGTTCCCTTGATCCCACAGAACACTGCAAACCTTTTTTTATTCGCCACAAAATCCTTACCATTTCATGTTTATACATTTTCAAATCAATATTAGTAATTAAAAAAAATATACACACCTACTCAGTAAATGCAAATGTTTATGATCATGACACACGTAAAAAAAATCACCTACAGCTAAACTCATATCACACAAAACTTGGACAAGTAAACTCAGACTACTTACATAAATCTCTTTATAACCATCTTCCAGAATCCATTAAAAACATTTCAAGCTATGACCGTTTCAAACATGAACTAAAACAAATTTTAATTCTAAAAGCCTACTACTATTATCATATTGATTACTTAAATGATACACTCACAGAAATTCCTGTTATCACTTGATATTATTGATTAACTATAATATAATGAAATGAACCTTATTTTATTACTTTTCAATAATAATTATTATTTACAATGTATTACATATTATGACAATTTCTCATTATATTAGTATTAGTAACATTTTTTTTTTATTTAGCTTAAGGACACATACACTAAAAATTGTGTTGTTGTTACATAAAATGTTCAATTTGTCCTAATAAAAAATTGAAATTGAAATTGATAAAAGATTGTAATGGGAAGCTTCAAGAGTGTAGAGCTCTTTTAGACAGTGGAAGTCAATCTAACTTTTGTACTGAAGATTTAGTACAGCGATTAGGATTGAAGAAACATAAGAACCATATTTCAATTCGAGGTATCAACAACGTAGCCTCAGAATCAAAGCATTTAGTTGAATGCCAACTGCAATCTAAAGTAGGCAACTTCAATGGTAACTTGTCATGTTTGGTTCTGCAACGCATAACCGGCCAGATGCCAGATATGTTGATTGAACATGAACAGTGGAATATACCTGACATCGATTTAGCTGACCCAACATTCTTCCAGCCAGGAAGGATTGATCTGTTGATAGGGGCAGAACTCTTTTTCCAGCTTCTAAGGCCTGGACGAAAGTCAAGATTAGAGAATAATTATCCTATTCTACAGGATACAGTGTTAGGTTGGATACTGGCAGGACGTTTCCAACAAGTATGTGGCGATGCCTCTACTGCATCTGTTACCGCACACTTCTTGCAAACAGATGACAGTCTAGATCGGCAACTGCAACGTTTCTGGGAACTTGAGGAAGTCCACTCAAAGCCAAGAACCGACGAAGAACAAAAATGTGAGCGACATTTCCAAGAAACTGTGACAAGGAATAGTAAAGGGAGATTTGTAGTAAGGCTTCCATTCCAGGCAGATCATGAGACTCTTGGTAACTCATTCGATCAGGCAAGCTACAGATTTAAACATTTGGAAGGTCGGCTGCACAAACAACCAAAACTACGATTGGAATACAACAAGTTTCTTCAAGAATACGAAAAGCTAGGCCATATGGTACAAGTGCAGACAGATTCAGGTGTACATTCTGACAATGTATACTATCTGCCTCATCATGCTGTGTTTAAGGCTTCCAGCACCACAACCAAGACACGAGTTGTTTTTGACGCTTCAGCCAAAACCACGAACGGTAAATCCTTAAATGATATCCTGATGGTGGGTCCTACTATTCAACAAGACTTGTGGTCAATCGTGGTACGGTTTAGAACACATCAAATTGCATTTACTGCTGACATTGCTAAAATGTATCGTCAAGTCAACGTAGATCCACGGGACACTCGATATCAAAGAATTCTCTGGAGAACATCGCCTGAAGAATCTGTCAAATGTTACGAGCTTACAACAGTCACCTACGGCACAGCTTCAGCTCCCTTCTTGGCAACACGATGCTTACAACAACTTGCCGAAGAAGAAGCTAGCAGCTATCCTCGTGCTACAGAAGTGCTAGGACGAGACTTTTACGTTGATGACTTGCTCAGTGGCTGTGACAATATCCAGGATGCTCTTCAAATTCAAGATGACCTGACCATGCTATTAAATAGTGGAGTATTCCCACTCAGAAAACGGTGTTCAAACTGTCCAGAGTTACTTGAAGCAATACCTACAGAGTACAGAGAAACCCAGTTACCTCTTCAATTTGATCGCACAGACAGCGTTAAAACACTTGGTTTATTGTGGAATCCGAAGTCAGATAAGTTTCTCGTACAAAACAAAAGCTCTTCATATTCGCACGATCAAGTATCTGCCACGAATGTTACAAAACGGAAGATTTCATCAATCATTGCGTCGATATTTGATCCATTAGGTCTCGTCAGCCCAATAGTGATTTTACATAAGATATTTCTACAGAAGTTATGGCTTCATAAACTAGACTGGGATGATCGACTACCACAAGAGTTATTGATAGAATGGAACAAGCTTCACCAACAACTTCCTTTTGTCAACAACTTTGAAATTGACCGATTAGTTCTATGCAAAGCACCAATCATAGACATACAGATTCATGGTTTCTCAGATGCATCAGAACGAGCGTATGGATCTTGTTTATATCTCAGGTCGGTCAATGTTCAAAATGAAGTTAGTATTCATCTACTGTGCTCAAAATCAAGAGTAGCACCTGTAAAAAAGGTAACTCTGCCCCGTTTAGAACTTTGTGGCGCATTGTTACTAGCGCAACTGGTACAAAAAACACTACCAATCTTGAACCTTAAGATTGACAGCACACATCTTTGGACGGATTCAATCATTGTTCTATCATGGTTATCCTCGTCTTCAAATCGATGGGAAACATTTGTTGCGAACAAAGTATCCAAAATTCAAGAACACACTAATGTTAAGGATTGGAAACATGTAATTTCCAAACACAATCCAGCAGACCTTATTTTCAAGAGGAACTGATCCTAAAACACTTAAACAACTTGATATATGGTGGCACGGACCTGACTGGCTACAGCAACCTACTCTATCGTGGCCCTCATCCGTCCCATCATTGAACAGTGCTGACAATTCCATATCCGAAAAACGTAGAATTGTCAACACCATGTTAGTTACTAATACTGCAACAACCGAGATTATTTCCAAATACTCGTCACTCTCGAAACTGACACACGTAGTTGCGTATTGTTTTGCGATTCAACTTCAATTGTAAGAATTCGATGTCAAGAAAGTCAGGTGTGCTATCTGCTGAGGAGCTGCAATCTGCTCTCAAAATTTGCTTTAAATGTGTGCAAAAAGATGTTTACCTTCGTGAAATTCAAGAGCTTCAAGACAACGGTCAAGTTTCAAAGAAAAGCTTACTGTTAAATCTTTATCCATTTTAGACGATGAAAAGTTCCTGCGAGTCGATGGGAGACTAATTCAGAACTTCCATACAATAACAAGCATCCACTTATTCTGCCACCAAATCATGATCTTACTAAATTGATAATCAATTCTGAACATCTCAAGCTACTTCATGCTGGTCCGCAATTGTTAACTGCATCATTGCGCCAGCATTATTGGATACCCAGAGCAAAACAAGTTATCAAGAATTGTATTCACAAATGTTTACCTTGTTTCAAACTGAAGGTATCAATATCAAAACAATTGATGGGACAATTACCTAAAGCCCATATTCAACCATCTTGTCCTTTTGTGAACACAGGAGTAGATTATGCTGGTCCTTTTTTAATAAAGACTGGATCAGTACGCAGCAAAACTACAATTAAATGCTATGTTGCAATATTTGTATGCTTTGCAGTAAAAGCCGTACATTTGGAACTTGTGAGTAATTTAACGACTGAAGCCTTTATAGCAGCGTTAAGAAGGTTTACAGCCAGAAGAGGCAAGTGTCTACACATTTACAGTGACAATGCTACGAACTTTGTGGGCTCAAACCGTAAGCTTCAAGAGTTGCGTAGGCTGTTCCTTACCGAATCGTTCTGCGGTCAGATCAAGGAATATGCTGCTAAAGAACAATTTACGTGGCACTTCATTCCGCCCAGTGCACCACACTTTGGTGGTCTCTGGGAAGCTGCAGTGAAGTCCATGAAATTTCATTTGAAACGTGTGGTAGGGTCGGCTACACTGACTTTTGATGAATTAGCTACTCTACTTTCTCAAATTGAAGCATGTATGAATTCTCGTCCTCTTACCGTTGTGTCAAACGATCCTAATGATCCAACGTTTTTAAGTCCAGGTCATTTTCTCATAGGCGCTCCATTAATAAGCCTACCTGAGCCAGACTTGCTTAATACGTCGACAATCAACCAGTTATCACGTTGGCAACGAGTCCAACTTATGCACCAGCAATTGTGGAAAATGTGGTCAAGGGACTACCTCAACGGACTCCAGCAACGACAGAAATGGTCCACTTCCCACAACAATCTACAACCGGGAATGGTGTGCCTTGTTCGAGATGATCGTCTGCCTCCTCTCCAATGGAAACTTGGGGTCGTAGATAGCATCTGCCCAGGGATTGATGGGCTAGTTCGAGTTGACAACATACGATTAGGTCGCAACGTGATGAAGAGACCAATTAGTCATTTAATTCCTCTCCCTACTCAATGTCTTATGTAATACTTCATTGTATTTTGATCTCCAATCAACGGGGGGAGTATGTTTGAGATTAGAAAGCATAATATTGTTAAGCATTGTGAGGGCTGTGACCTCACATCATGTTTTTGTTATTAGATATGTTTTTTAGTAGTCACTAGCAACGAACGTGTTGAAATGGGTGTAAAATGATTGTGCTATGTTTTTAAACTAAAGTAATTCAAATAAAGAAGAAATATACAGTCCACATTTAAATAAGCCTACCAGTTTTAATCACACACTATGATCCAAGTTAGCCACTGATAGTAGTTTGCGACGCTTCATCGTATGGACTTGGTGCTGTCCTCAGCCACGAGACAGAAGATGGGTGTGAGCTGCCGGTTGCTTATGCATCACGTACCCTCAGCTCGGCAGAGCGCAACTTTGCTCAGTTGGACAAAGAGGCCCTTGCTGTAATTTACAGTGTATAGAAGTTCTATCAATACTTATACGGCCGACATTTTCGTATATACACGGATCACAAACCATTGTTGGGGTTGATTCATCAACACATGCCAATCCCTCAATTAGTGTCACCTCGAATGTTGCGCTGGAGTCTACTACTCAGCAGTTACGATTACGAGCTTCATAACCGTCCAGGGAAGAATTAAGGAAACGCTGACGGTTTAAGCCGGTTACCAATGCCAACTGTTGACGTAGACATACCAGCACCAGGCGAGATTCTACTGCTCAAAGCTGTCGATCCAATTACAATTGATGCTAACCATATTGCAGCTTTAACCAGGAAGGATAGGATCCTTTCCAGGGTACTCAATTGGGTTCTTACTGGATGGCCCGATACTGAATACAATGATGATTTTAAACCTTACCGGTCTCGACAAAATGAGTTATCTGCTCATCGAGGGTGCTTACTCTGGGGAAATCGTGTTGTGATCCCAGAACGTGTAAGAGACATGGAACTCAAATTAGTACACAATGCCCATTCTGGCATTATCTTAATAAAGGCACTGGCTCGCTTTACGTGTGGTGGCCATAAATGGTTAACCATATAGAGGATATGATTAAACAATGTATGCCTTGCCAGAAAAATCAACATTATTCCAACAAGGCTTCTCCACGTACATGGGAGCGTTCGAAGAAACCCTGGTCTCGCCTCCATATGGATTTCGCGGGCCACTTCCAGGGAAAGATATTTCTTTTTGTGGTAGATTCCAATACAAAGTGGTTGGAGGTCATTCCTGTTAACTACATGGCTGCAACAACTGTTATTAACAAGCTTGCAAGCCTATTTGCGACTCATGGTTTACCCGACATAATCGTTTCTGACAACGGGGCATCGTTCACAGCAAATGAATTGCACGAGTTTCTCCGTATCATCCCGCATCAAATGGTCAGGCCGAACGTTTGGTGCAGTCCACCAAGGAAGCCATGAAGACTATTGTAGTGGGCAGCTGGGAAATCAGACTGGCATGATATTTGTTAAACCAACATCTGACTCCACATTCAACAACAGTTGTAAGCCCTGCAAAAGCTCTAATACACAGGAGACCTCGTTCACAATTAGACCGTCTTCATCCTGATTCACTTGATGTGTCCCGTACCCAGCAGATAGAAACAGAGAACAATCTACAAGCGGCATTGGTGGCAAGAAGTTTCGGAGATGGATACCTTGTCTACATGCAAAACTACTCCCAAGGACTAAAATGGATTCCACCTGTGATAACAGAGCGCTTTGGACCGGTATCATATGGAGTCGGTACAGAAGATGGTGTATATCCAGACGTCACGTGGATCAACTACGAGCCCGAGTTCAAAACTCTACTTCAGTGGACGTTCCCGCAAACGGTTCTGAAAACTTCACCGACACCCAGTACCCAACTGTGGCATTGCCACCAACAATTGCAGACACTGTTGATATCAGTGAAACCCCAACGGAAAATATTTCCACTTTACGACAATTGCCATTACCGACATCACCGACAGCACTACAGTCTACCGCAACCCGGCCTCAACGAGAGACACGCCGCCCTGCATATTTAACAGATTATTGTTAACCTAATCTAAGTGGGGAGGAATGTTGTGTACTGAGTGTGCAGTGATTTGTGGTGTTCTAAGAGGCAGTGTTTTCCTAATGAGACTATACTTAACAATAACTGAGGGTAATACCAATATGATTTACTCCTAAAAATACCACACGATATTATGCAGAGGTTGTTAGAGTTAACCTTGACTCTTACTTACCTTGGTGAGCAGAATTTGGATCTCCAAGTCAGCATAGCGCCGACCAACGCACATCCGAGGGCCGTGACCGTAGGGAAGCGAAGCGAAGGGGTGTAGATTCACGTTAGGATTGGTGGAAGAGGACTTCATCCAACGCTCGGGAGTGAACTGATGGGCATTGGTAACGTACTCTTCCAAGTTGCCGGTTACAATCATTGGGAACACTACCTGGGTCTATAACAAATTTTGTGTCAGGTGAGAAACACTTAATATTGTGTCCAGAGCAACATACTCTTCCATGTTGCCAGTCACAATCATAGGGATCTGGGTTTGTGAGAAACGTTGTGTCAGGTGGGGAACACTTAATATTGTGTCAAGATCAACATACTCTTCCATGTTGCCAGTCACAATCATAGGGAACACTGGCTGGGTCTGAGAGAAACGTTGTGTCAGGTGGGGAACATTATGGAAGGCGGTGGGTAATGAAGGACGCTATTTTTCATCGGGAATAGTTTTCTATTATAAATCAGAGTTCATCGGCGACTTATTGTGTGATAAAATACAAAAAACTGTTCGAATAGATAGTTCGGGAAGCTATACGACTTTTAAGTGATAAGGGAACATTGAAGTGGTATACAAGAAGAGTTGGCGTGATTTTTGTTCCTGCACACGATTTTCATCTTCTTAGATAGCCTAGGCACTGGCGCAAGATGGATGTTTCAAGCATTGCGGAAGAGCCTAGAATGATTATGATAATGGGATGGTCATATGTTGTGTAATGCCTACTTGTAATGATGGGACTACTGCTGCTGATGATAATAACTGTAGAGTAGGTAGTGGTGAGGACACTGGTCTATCCAAGGATGTAGGCAAAGGCCCTCAGGCAACTTTAGGCCATCAGGCAACTTTAGGCCCTCAGGAAATTGGCTTCGAACAACAGCCCGAAGGGAATCTCAGCTCTCCGGGAAGTGAGAATGGTGACTGGTCGAAAGTGGTGGAAGAACGAATCCTCAAGAAGATTGAGGATAGGATGAGACTCATACACCTCATTAGGAGGGGGATTACTTTTGGGGGAAACAAAAGTGATAGGGTGATGGAGGGAGCAAAGGAATTACTGAAGCTGAATGGGAAACAAGATAGGCCTAAGGATGTTATAACTACTGACATTCTTAGAACAGTTTGGTTTAATAAGTATAAACAATATTTGGACTTATTATGTTCTTTTAATGAATTAATATATGAAATTAAAGGTAAAGCAATATTTTGGGTTCTTTCAGTACCCTTCAAAAGGCAACAAACCAAACAAAGCATAAAACTCCGTCTCCTAGACAAGGTTTTGAAGGGTACTGAAAGTACCCGAAATATTGCTTTACCTTTTATTTCATATATTTATTTATTAAAATAACATGATAAGTCCAAATATTGTTTATACTTATTAAGATGAGGATGGTTGGCCTAGACCCATAACCCCGTGGGTAGCGGAGGAGGTAGTACCTACCTCGTCGACAGGGCAGATAAAAGACAAGGGCAATTTTGAGATGAGTAAGGGAAATACTGAGTTATGTAAGGGAAATACTGAGATAAGTAAGGGAAAACCTGAGATGATTAGCAAAGGGGAGAAAGAGTTATCTGTAACAACAGGATATGACATAAATAAGGGTAATCCTGGGATGGGTAAGGGAAATCATGATGATGAGACTGAGTCAGAGGGGGAGGACTCGGCCACCACTTCACCGCCTCCATTCCGATCTATGTAAAGTGTAGTAACAGGAATGGCTGCAGTGGCTAGTGTGGGAAGTGGATGTTGACTAAGTATCAGTCGAGCGATCAGTGGCTCTCCGGCGGGGAGAGGCAGGGGCAGGGGTAGATCAATCACGATTGCACCTCCTCCTACCGTTATATCTACTGCAGCAGAGTCTAACTTAGTGGAGCAGGACCACTCAGTGCTCAGTCAGCAAGGTACAGCTCGATCGCTTAGTGGAAGCTGAGTACACAAAAGAATATAAAAAATAAATAAAAAAAAAAAAAAAATATATATATAAGAGCAGTTATGATACTAAAGTGTGGGGGAGGGGGTTTGGAAGAGGGACCAAAGTTATACCGCAACTGAATACCGGTATGCAGTACAGGCCAATGAGGTCACAACCAGTTCCGGTAAGGCCCCAAATGAGAACAATTGAGACTACATTCAAGGGAGCATGTGCTATAAGGGAAAAAATGAGGGGGGTTTGGGTAATAGGTGATTCTATGATAAAAGGAGCCTTTTCCTTCTTGGGGGTATAACTTCAAGAGGCCTAAGCAAGCTCCTGGAGGAGAGAGAGCCCATGTATGGGGTTAGGGTAGCTGTCATTATGGCTGGAACAAGTTATTAGAAGTTATTTGTTCAACTTTTCCTGGAGGCATCACAAGGTGTTCACTGCCTTTTTGTTCAAGATGAACAAAGAAGCCAAAGAAGTCGACGTAGTTTCATTAATTTTGTTATGATTGGTAACTAATGGTGATCGTTGACTCTGGCATATCAATGGCTGACATTAACTAGAATAAAACCATTTCTGATTCTATTAAATAACTCTCGTGTGTTATTTCACTCCTTTCTACTATAAATAATTAAGAGGTTATGGCCCCAGACCAACCCAAATCGTGTGTGGAAACATTTGGTGACTGATTTATATGTAGTTGTGTGTTAAATGGAAATTTTCTAGTGTTGTGGGCTGAATGCTAAAACACAATCTTTCTTGAAGAAGTTATTGAAAAATGTGTACGTTTTTGTAGCTGTTGGATGACGCATACGAGTCCCCATTGTGTGTAGTTGATTTTAAATCTATTGTGTGGTGAAGAAGAAATCAGAAAAATATGTCAACCACAATGGATGAGTTTAAAATGCCAAGGTTAACCTTAGGTCGATACGGGCAAGTGCCGCGCTCGTACAGAAAGGCTGTTGGGAAGGTGTAGATCCAGGTTTTGAAGATATTACTAAAATGACCAATGAGGACAAGAAGAAAAATAACATTGCTTTAACATTTTTGTTCTTGGTACTTGAAGATAACTATTTGGATGACATTGGGAGTTGTGAAAGTGTTAAGGAAGCATGGGAGATTCTTCAAGAAATCCATTCGAAGTTTGGGCTTCTACACATTCTTCAGCTTATATGCGTGATTTCTTCAATGTCCAAATTAAGCCAACAGAAGATACAAAAAGTTATATTGGTCGTCTTATGGATCTACATAGAAAGCTGACAGGTAGTGGTTACGGCTTTTACGACAAAAAAGTAGCTATGGTTATGCTGATGGGGCTTCCAAGTTCTTATGAGCCACTTATTCTCAATCTGGAGCAAGATGAAAATGGCCTATCAACGAAGAAGGTAAAAGCTAGACTACTGGTTGAAGAGAAGAGGATATTACGACGTGAAAAAGATAGTAAACATACTGAAGAAGACGAGCCGAAGACGTTGTTTACAAAAGGCAAGACGAAGATATATCCACGTAAGTCCTTACAAGAAGAAAGGAGAACAAATGACAGTATGGACGAAAATTCTCACACAGTCTTCAACGATCGCGGACGAGTGCGTTGTTACTGCTGTGGTGAATGGGGTCACATAGCTCGAAATTGTCCAGGTGGAAGAAGTAGCGGACAAGACGAGAGAAATTTGCCAAGGTCGAGTGTTCAGCATGTCAAAAAGGTGAATCACAAGGTGCTTAGTGTGACAGACAACGTAAGTAGGCCTAATTCTGATTCCCTAGTCTGGTTTCTGGATAGTGCTGCCACTGAACATATTAATCGAGTTCATTCAAGGAATGTAGCTCAAACGTAGAAGTTGCCAATGGAGAGAAGTTAGAGATTTGTGGAACTGGATGTGTAAAATTTCTTCTCAACAAGAAATATGGGGAAATTAGTATCGAGTTGAATGACATCTTGTTTGCGCCAAAGTTGGATAGCAACCTTATTTCAGTTGGCAGACTGGAAGAACGGGGACTAGAGGTTTTATTCAAGGATGGTAAAGCACAAGTGATGGAGAAAACGGCGATGTCATTCTCACAGCGTTTCGTCAATGGAGACTTTACATACTGGAAGAAGCTGGTCCAAAGGCTAAAATCACGAAGAGGAATGATTTATCCTTGTGGCACCGTAGACTTAGACATTCAGAAGCCGTAGAGAAACTGACTGGTTTAAATAAACCAAAACATAATCCAAAGGAAACTGAACAAGAAGTGGTAAACTGTGAAACTTGCGTAGTGGGAAAATTGAAGCGAACAAGTTTTACTGTAGGAGAAGCTACTCGAGCAACAGCACCTCTAGAACTGATTCATTCAGATTTCGTTGGGAAAGTAGTTCCTTCGACAAAAGGTGACTCGAACTACCTCGTCACTTTTATTGATGTTTTCACGAGGTACATTATGGTGTATCCAATGAAGAAGAAGAGTGAAGTCCTCAGCAAATTTATGAATACCGGAAAATAGCCGAAAACCATCACGGAAGAAAGGTGAAGGTTTTCAGAAGTGACAATGGCCGAGAATATACTAGTCGTAAATTTAATAATAAATACAAAAAAAATACAGCATGCCAAATTAGAAACAAATGTCCCTCTAATGCAATTGACGGGCAGGTACCTGCAACTCTATAGTTTGGAAAAGAATCGAAGTTTCAACACATAAGAGTTTATGGATGCAAAGCTTGGAGCGTTGTTAACCCAAGAAAGAAGAAAGGCAAGCTTGATGTGAAGTCGGAAGAGTGTGTGCTGATTGGATATCCTGATAGTGTGAAGCCAACTAATAAGGGTTACAAGTTATGGAACAGGAAAACTGACGAAATATTGGTGACTCGAAATGTAAAATTTGACAAATATTCATTTCCATGCAAGGCTATGACTAACAAGACAACCCAGAGCGCCAACATTGCTAGCAAAGACTTGTAAATAAGAGTAAAAAGCGTGGACGAAGAACCGCATCTCGTTGATAGACATGGCAATGCAGAATCAGGATCAGGATCAGGTCAATCAGGAGAGGTGGATGACGAGGGACAGTTTATCGAGTTGCATCCCCCGTCAACATCGTCACATTCAGTAGACGAAGCAGCACTGGATGTACCCAAGCGTTTGGAACGACTGGCTAAGAAGGTCCCAAAGGAGAAGTATTTTGTCTGCACTTAAGGCATGCAGCATAACGTCGAACAAGACCCCAGCACAGTAGAAGAAGCTTTATTGCGACCTGTTGCTAAAGAATGAGAAGAAGCAATTCAAGAAGAGTTGGATAACCTCAGTAGGAATGGAACATGGATTATCCACGACCGAAAGGAAAACGCATTGTTAACTGCAATTAATGGATTCTGAAAAAGAAATTTGATGAAGATGGAAATCTAAACAGATACAAAGCAAGACTTGGTAGCACAGAGACATACGCAAGTAGAAGGCATCGATTATCACGAGACGTTCTCTCCAGTAGACTCCAGTTGTGAAAATAAAGTCGATTAGAATTCTCTTGGCGATGGCAGTAGAAAGAAACTGGGAAATTCACCAACTTGATATCACAGCCGCATATCTGCATGGAACACTTAAAGAAGAAGTGTACATGGAACAGCCAAGAGCGTTACGCAAGACTGGAAGAAGTGATCAAGTGTGTTTGATGAAGAAAAGCCTATATGGATTGCACCAATCGGGAAGAGAATGGTACACAAAAACTCCGACGAGTCTTCCTAAGATCATTGGAATTCAAACTGGAAATCCCCCCAAAGGATGATCCTTGTATCTATTCAATGACGAGCGTGATTTAATTATAGGCGTATAGTGATGATTTGCTGATAATTTCAAAGGACCCGACGAAACAATTAGAGATTTAAATGGAATAAGCGAACAGGTTTTAACATTAAAAGATTTGGGTGAAAAGCGAAACATATCCTCTACTATGCGAGTGACAGAAAAGAAGATGTTCACTCACTTCTAGACAAACAACTTACATGAACTTCTGAACACATTCGAAGAGGAAGACGCCAAAGGGGTTCGACGCCACTTGATCCATAGAAATAAAATTCAAGAAGTCAAATGACCAATGAAGTAATGTCAGCGGGACGTGCGTGCCAATACAGACGAGCGTTGGAGGGTTGCTATATCTGTAGGAGGAAACAATAAAGACCTGACCGCTTTCGTCGTTACTATATGAGTAAATTATCAAGATCGACACAGTAAGAAACACATGGACAGGAGTGATACACAAACTCCGGTAAGTCAAAAGACGAAGGACGATGTGTTTCTGACGTACAGAAGAAACAGGTTTCACCGAAAAATGACAGCATATTGCGACGCAGATTGGGCGAGCTGCAAAATAGATTTTTTTTAAATTTATTTATTCATTTATTATTTGTTCCCTAACACATTCATTGATTAAATGTATCACGAGGATGGCAGAAAAGAGCAGAGCTCCAAACACACTTGGTGACTGCCAACTTATAACAATAAATATAATAAAGATTACAGGCATATTACAATCATTAGTAAACCTATTAAAATATAGAAAGTAAGTTAATAAAATATACACTTCAATGAATTATTATAAAAATGAATCAGTGAAAGGAAATGTAGAATTATCTTTGTAATGTCAAAACATGTGTGCTTTGGGCAGATTTTAAAAGAGTCTAATGAGCGAATCTCTCTTAAACTCCAAGGAAGAGCAATTCATCATTACAAGTCCTGTAGGAAAAGCCATTTTGGTAAGCTTGTTGTTCTTGTCAAATGGAGGCTGAGAATTAAGCCTTTCTACCAAGTTCTGCTCCACGACTACAGACTTGCAATCTTGCGTATGGGTCCAGATCAATGGTACCGTGTAACATTCCTCATAGAAATTGCAGTTCTACTTTTTTCCTGTAACTTTCAAGCAATGGAATGTCTAAAGATGTACGTCTTGCAGTAGTAGGGTTTAAATTTTTTAATGGATATGTGTTCATGCTAGCAAATGCAGCAATATCCTGGAGCAGCAAGACGCAGAAGACGACTGCACTCTCGACTGTAGAAGCCGAGTACATTGCAAGTCCATTAGACAATCACACAGAAACTACATGTGGAAGCTGAGTACGTCGAGCAACACAAAAAATGTCTGGAAGTATATACACAGCAAAAGTGGAAGCGCGGCTCCGGACTTTTTTGTGAACGACGGAAAATGTTAAGTGAAACCTAATGAGATCGTAGAATCTTTCAGTGCTAAGTTCAAGGCTAATTTTTCGCGACATTATTCCTCCACCATATTTGCGGTCAATGCTCCCATCATCCTGTCAGCCCCTCTCCAACGCGTTTTTCTCAGAGCACTTTGTTTTGACACATCTACGTAGGGTGCGCGAGGGGGCGGCGTCAGGGGGGTGAGACTCGACGCCGAATCCGCGTGGTTTGGTTGATTTCCGATAGCCCTATTCCGGACAATCGTATAGACTCAACGAATCTTTCGATTCCGTCGCTATTAGCTTCGGACGCACTTCCCGACGGTTGAAAATTTGTAAACAACAAAATCTCCATTTTGATTTCGATACATAGCACATATTTTGCTTAAATTAACCGCGGATATCCTTGATTTGTTGGTCCACAGTACACTAATTTGAAACTTTATAAATTGTGTTATTGTTGCACAATATTTGTTTTCATATTATGTAGTTATAAGTAATAATTAACAATCATCGCAAAGTTGTACGTTGTTTGCGTCACAAGATAAAAGACAAAACACGGCTACACAGAAAACTCACTGCTTATAAATATGCAGCTGTGGTTTCTTCTTCATAAGCATGGCGGTGGACACTAATAATTTTATAACTAAGCTCCGATTGGCGTAAAACAATGGTTAAACTTGCCACAGCCGCAAGTCACCGGAATGATTCCGAAAACCCCCCCCCCCCCCGGACCCGAACCGAGTCTTACAAATGTCGGAAATGTTTCTTTGTGGACGGAATCAGATAATTCAAAACCACTGTGAAAGTCGGGAGTCCCAGTCGTACGTCTCACCCCCCTGCATGCATTTCCTGCCAGGATTCTACACAAATGAGCTTGTTGCCATCGCCCTCCTCCCTGCAACGTTTTATTTAACGTCTCAATTGGGCCTCGGGCTGTTATACCTCTCGATTGGAAAACGCAAAATATTGTCCCGTTTCCAAATCTGGGCGGGTGAGGACTCGACTAGGCCACGACTTCCACGGCTGGTTTTGAATTAAATATTGATTCCGGTCCATAAAGAAAACAATTCCCGACAATTTGCTAGACTCGCGAGTTTTTCGTTCCGATTTTCGGAAATCACATTTCCGTGACTTGCGCGTCTTGTGGCAAGGATTAACCATTGTTAGCCAATCGGAACTTCGTTATAAAATTCCACCGCCATGAATTTTGTTAAAGAAGAACTAGCCAGCCGCCCATATTTATAGGCAGTGAGTTTGTGCTGCCGTGGTTTGTTTTTTATGGTACGCAAACAACGTCAAATTAAGGTAACGTTTGTTAATAACTATGTTTATTGTGATAAAGTGCCATAGCCCGCTCCAAATTAAATCTAGGCCGATGCCAGTGCCACCTTGGTGCTGATGTATGAACTACAAACAGGAAATAACTATATTACCACAGGGCACATTGCTTCCTGGTTGTCATCCTGTCAACAAAAGTCTGTGTGCTAGCCTAGCCTATGTAGTTGTTTATCTATCTTTAAATATCAATAAATCCACTTTAATCTTTCAATGGTCAACGTTATTTTATAACAGGTATGTGCCAGATATTGCTATTAATTGATATGACTAAATCTAGCGAAAAGATAAAAGATAACCTAAAAAAATAAACCTACAAAAAACTGTGTACGTTATTAGAGACACATGCGGCTAACACCCCCCCCCCCCCTAGGGCCCCATCTCAACCAGAGAGACTGCGAGGGCGCTAGCAACTATAATACATGGAAAATTTGGCATGAGATGGCAATTAGTCCGTGATAAGTTGTGGAACGCAATCGACCCCATGACTTGGATCTAGAGGTTGAAACAATCTGAATATAGACCAGCGTGCCACTTGCCACTCTAGCCTAGGCTGAAGCCCTCATCTCTACATACATGTAAGACATGTAAAAAGCCGTTGAAGCATGGCTTAAAATTAGACGCCAGCCTGAAGGACAGAGGCTAGTAAGGAAAAATCACTTACGCCGTGAACTAATGCAATCAAGTCTCCAACACTGCCAAAAATATGAGACTATCTGAACAAGATGTTGGCTGTTGCTCAACAGCTCAGTTCCCGATTGATGCAGCAGTGACGTGATGAGCTGGCAATAATAATTACTATCAACTTGCCAGGACTCATCGGACCCACTTGTAAATGCACTTGAAAATTTGTGGTCAGAACTGAAACGCCGACGTGTTCCGAGTAAATTGCTACAGAAGAAACGAGGACCGTCAACGAGTGAGTCCATTCCTGATGAATCGGCTCTAGCAACAAAGCCTAGTATCAAGAAGTTTAAATGCTTTAACTGTGGTAAGCTGGACACTACGCTAAAGATTGCAAGTCAGTCACGATCAAAACAAGGTCATAAAGGTGACAAGCAGCCAAAAAGGATAGGTCTAAGTCTACAGGTCTCTTGGACAAAACAGGTTAATCGAAATGTACACAAAGTGAAGACTGGTGCGTTGACTCAGGGGCGACCAAGCACATGGCAAATAAACTTGAATGTTTGACCCGCAAAAATTTCCAAGAAGGTCAAGCAACTCCTTATGTATGGCAGATGGTACGACGCTCCATCTACGGGAAATGGTAATGTTGCTCTAACCATTTCGGTTAATGATCATCCGAGAAGCATCAATAAAGGACGGTAGTTATGCTCCATCGCTCAAAACTAATTTTTGTCAGTGGCTAAACATCACAGATAAAGACTACAAGGTTGTGTTACAAAACATAACTGCCAGAACATAATGAAGAGGGAACGTCATAGCACTGCGAGCAAAACTGGTGGCTTGTTATAAGCTAGACACTCCGGAGAACTCACAGTGCTTAGCAAACATCGCTGCTGTCGGGGTCACAAAACCGTGAGTAACGAAATGTGCACAAACGGACTAGGCACACTCAGTCCAGGCGGAATGAAGCGGCTAGGCAGATGGTATGGCTACCGGCCTAGTAATGGGACAGCCTCTACTTCACCTTGTGTAGGGTTGTGCTCTGGGAAAGCAGCATCGTACCCCGTTTCCAAAGTTAGACAGTCCGAGCTCAAGAAAAACTAGGCATTGTTCACACCGGACCTGTGCGGACCCAATGAGCGAAGAATCCAATGGAGGAGGATATGTAACTTCTTAACATTACCATGTGTTGATGTAACAAGACAAGGTGGACCAAGTGTTACATTCTGAAGGAGAAGAGTGAAACTTATGAAACGCTTCATCGAGTATCAGGCGGAAGTTGAGAACCAGAGGTATGAAGATCAAAGGATCCTGCGTTCAGACAATGGCCGTGAGTACATTAATAAATTACTAATAGACCATCTTAGAAAATGTGGCGATACCTCTAGATACTGTTGCCACGGAGAAAGCCCAGACAAAATGGCGTTGCTGAGAGAGCAAAACAGGAACGATAGTAGAGAAGGCTACGTTGCATGCTTGAGGGAAGCCTAAATTACTACACGCTTCTGGGCGGAAGCAGAAACACTGCAAACCTACCTAAAGAATCGAGCACCGACAGTGCTGTGAACGGTATCACACCACAAGAAGAATGGACAGGACAGAAACCGGACCTGGCTCATCTGAGAACGTTGGCGCAAGGCATATGTTCACATTCACAAAAGAGAATAGAGGAAGCTTGACGCTAAGTCTTCCGAAGCACATCTTGCGTAGGGGACTCTGAAACAAGCAAGGCTACAAGAATGATTCAACAATGAATCAAAGAAAGCCTGATAATATCAAGAGACGGATGTTCATTGAAGATGGTTGAGAAAATGACGATGTCCTCGCCGGATCAAGTGGGAGCCCACAGCTAAGTCCTTCTTATGCGATGACGAGATGATGCTAATGCCAACGCAGAGAAGATAATGAAGAGGATGCCGATATATTCGAGGATGAACAAGAAACCGTGTTCGAGCCAAGAAGTCACAACGGAAGAGATGTCGACAAGAATTCTCGTGACGAGATGACATCTCATCACGACGGATCCCCGAGAACCTGAAAGCAAGCATTCAGTGGAGCGATGAGGTACACAATGGCAAAGGGCAGCAGATGAAAGAGATGAAAATTAAATCGTACATAATGAGACTTGGGACCTCGTAAACTTACCAGAGGGAACAAAACCTATTAAATGTAAATGGGGTCATGCAAACGAAAGGTCAATGCTGACGGGGAGTGTGACGATTCCGATAAAAAGTAGCTCGTAGCTAAAGGATACCGCAGAGGAAAGGATAGATACGATGAAAACCTTTTCAACGGTCGTACGGTTCGACAGCTAGAAAACAGTTTGGCATTGGCAGCTGAGAATGACCTGGAGGTCATCAACTTGACATAAATAACGGCATTTCTACATGGGCGAACTTCCCGAGGCCATATAATGGAAACAACCCGAGGGCTACATTGACCTAAAAATAAGCCAAAAGGTATGTAAAACTAAAGAAATGCTTGTATGGACTAAACAGTCGAGCCGTATATGGTATGAAAAACTGATACCGAGTTTACGGGAGTATTGGGCTCGACAAAAGCACCGCTGACCCGTGCTTATACCATGGTACAATAAGAAATGCAAAAATATTGTTTGTGTTTACGTTGACGATCTATTGTGTCATCGGAAAGAATAAATGAAATAAATCAGCTGAAGAAACGACTAGCCCTGCCAGTTCGAGATGAAGACATGATCCCAATCACCACGTCTTGGAATAAATAACAAGGGACAGAAGCGCTGGAACAATTAACTAAAGCCAAGAAGAAGCTACATCAACAAAACATACTGAAGAGATCAAATGTTGAAGCAAAGCCAGTATCTACTCCTTTGGCCCATAATCAGAAAATTACCAAGGTGTGGAACCTGCGGAAGGACGCAGAAAGAGAAGCTATGGATTTAAAAACCATATTGAGCTGTGTCGCAGCCATGTATGCTGCGATGGCCACCAGACCAGGACATAGCGCCGCTGTGCTCTGTCGTTAGTCAGTTCAACTCTAAACCCGGGACAAGCGGCACTGGACAGGCAGTGTAAATGCGCATAATGCGTTATCTAAAAGGGACTGCAAAGAAGAAAACTCGTCTATCGCAGAGCATCCGTGAGAACAAATGGAAGCTTACAGTGACTCGACTGGGCCAATGACAGGATACGAGAAAATCAAGTTCGGCTACGTTGTTTCAAGCTCGCAGGTGCCAGCAGTAGCGCGAAGCAAGAAGCACCGACAGTCGCCGTCTCAACAACCGAGGCGGAGTACATGGCCCACTCAAGCCAAGCTGCCAGAGAAGCAACATGGCTGAAACGACTACTGAATGAATTACCATTGGGGGTGACCATCAACACATCGTAGTGTTGCTGCGACAACCAAAGCGCCATCAAGCTTACTTCGAATGCCCCGACTACATTGGGCTGTTACGAATGCACATCGATATCCAGAATCATTTTGTCAGGGAGGAAGGTGCAAGAGGGACATATGTTCGATGTGAAATACCTACCCACAGAAGAAATGATCGCAGACAATCATGACCAACAGTTTGCCCCCTGCAAAGCACGGATGGTGTAGTGAAGAATTTGGACTCTTGTAAATTAAGACTAGGCCTATGCAAGGTGGGAGTGTTATAATGTTTTTTTTTTTAAAATAAAAAAAAAACTTTTTTGTTTTTTTTTTTGCCATAGCACGCTCAAATTTAAATATAGGGCCTATGACAAGGGCCACCTGGGGCTAGAGATGTATGAACTACAAACAGGAAATAACTCTATTACCCGACAGTGCACCATTGCTCCTGTGTTGTATCCTGTCACAAAAGTCTGTGTGCTAGGCCTAGCATATTAGTGTTTTATCTATCTTAAATATCAATAAATCCACTTAATCTTTCAATGTCAACGTTATTTTTATAACATTTATAGAAACAATAATGGAAACAACAGTATGTGCACACAATAACAATTATAAAGAGTGGAGCAAGTGAACTGTGGACCAACAAATCACGAATATTCCGAGTATTTAAGCAAAATATAATTGCATGTTAATCGAAATAAAAATGAGGATTTGTGTTTACCAAATTTACGACTGTCGGAAGATGTTTCCGTCAACCAAATACAGACGAATCGAAAAAAATTTCGTTGGATTTGAGGTCTACTGACAGTCGGATCCAGCACGGAAATCAAACCAAAAACCCCGTGGATTGCGTCGAGTCTCACCCCACAGGGACCGATTCACTTGTACATTTAACCCGGAGTTAGGAGGAGGTAAAGAAGGAATAGGACGGGTTAGTCGAACCACTGAAACAAGCTCTATGCACTGTATGAATGACGATAACTTATCACTGCCAACTTAGATGATTGTTTCTTGTTTCCTGACCGCCCATCTAACTTAGTTAAGTTTGACGACGACTTTGCTACAAAATGTCGCCGATGTTTATTTAATTTTTTATGTTTATGAGAATTTTGATGCGAGTGTGTTTGTACATCATCGAATAAAAAAAATACGTATTCTCTTGCCGTATAAGTTATCGGAATAGCCTAGGACTATCGTATTATTTGATTCAAAATAAAGTTGCAATTAGCCGTCGAAACTTTTATAATTTTTAGGGACGTGTGTCGAACAGGCCATGCAGGCTAGGTAAGGCTAGGGCTTGTCAACGTTATTGGTACTATGCATATTTCAGCCTAAAGCCTCAGGAAACAATAGACTAAAGTATATTAAATATAAATTAATTTTCTTAAACTAAGCTAGGTGATGCTGTTTCTGTATTTTTTTGAGCGCAAATAACCATATTTTTCTAGTTTAACGTCTAGCAAAAATAAAATGGCACGCCTATCTTTTACAAATTTTCGCTACCTCGAGGCAAGCATAAACGGATTCCTGAAGCATTGACTTGAACTAACTCTCGCTAACTTTCACACCACGCAATCCTGGCTAGCTCGGGGATTAGGTCGAGGTATCAGGCCCGAGTGAAATGACTTATTTTTAGGTAACACAATTGTTTTTACCAAATACTAAAAACAAGGAATATCGAAAATGCGTCTTTGTGAGTCGATTCTATTTTAATCTGAAATTAATAGACATGTTAACTTTTGAATTGTGTATTGGCATTAACTTGATGGGCCAATTGTGTGGAGGTGCAAATCCATTTTCTCACACTTTAGGTGTAGGTCATTAGGCCCCCCCCCCCCCCCCAAAAGGGCATGAGTAGGGCGATATTGGAACAAGTAAAACATTTTGCCCAAATCAGGGGCCTAACTAGTACGTGTCACAAGTTAAAGGTATATAAACAAACTATAGACTCGAAAACCCCCCCCAAAAAAATTGCATATTTTTACACGATTTGGTGCAAGAAATTATTTGTCGTTTGTGCCGTTTTGTTTTACCATATCTCAGCCGGTTGTATGTAGGCCTACTGGTAGTCGACACTTCGTGTAAAATATTTTTTTACCAGACCAAACAACGAAAGTCTGCACGGGGATATAACGATACACACAAAATAACAGACAATAATTTAAAAATGCCAATTAGGCCCTACTGAGTGTAGCATAACATAAATAAAAAACAAATATTGGGGCAATTTTAAAAGGTAAAAGAATTTGGATCAAGCAGGTTCCGAAAATGGCGACCCTTACGTGGTAGTTGACCGTGTACGCACTACTAGCCACGACGCGGCCGTTCCTTGCGTTGGCTTTGAGTGGTACATCGTTGGTCGTGGTTAGCGTACCTGCTTCCAATGCAGAAAGCTACGGGGTTTCGATTCCCGTCAAAGTCAGAGATTTTAACTTCTTATTTTGACTTAAGTATGCAGGTCTGTCTTAGGAGTTTGTAAAAACGG
Organism: Sweltsa coloradensis; assembly: GCA_024449915.1. Classification (NCBI taxonomy): domain Eukaryota; kingdom Metazoa; phylum Arthropoda; class Insecta; order Plecoptera; family Chloroperlidae; genus Sweltsa; species Sweltsa coloradensis. Next base: position 22,362 of record JAMZAV010001278.1, on the reverse strand, counting down.
GGTGTGCGGTGACTTTAGAGCCGTCCTAGCAACCAAGGACATAATAAATTCAGATTTGTTCTGAATCGGCCTGTTTGATTCTGGCGGGATCGCGGGTGTTCGCACTGTCCATATCACTGATTGCAATAGTTTCCTTTTACAAATATCGATCTTGGTTGGGTATCCCGCTCCACTCGTCGATTGCGTCGGCGCCTACAGGGTCTGGCTGTCGCTTTTGATTTACTGTCCCCACTGAAAAAACAGTTATATAACTGAGTGGGTAGAACTTAATAAATTAGTGTATTATTTATTATTTATTTATAAACTCGAGGCTCACGACGCATTCAGAAACTCTTTTTTTTAATGGTATTATTAAGCGGCACTTTTTTTTTTTTACACTTCAAAGCCTTCATGCCACATTTAATTACTGTTTATAATCGCTATTTATAAAGAAGCACGTTATAACTCATTTATTCTGGCGTAATAACATCTGAGGTGAGGTCTGCCGTGTCGGATGCAAATGCCACTACCTCCGCCTTAACTCTTGGTGTTAGGAGTATAAGGGCTGAGGTAGGGGTAGTGCGAGGTAGCGAGGTTAGCTCAACGTTACAGATCGGATTGACGTTGCCCCTCGCTAACTCTTCTTAACCCTGCCTAACCCTGGGATAAAAATGTACATGAATCGGGGCCCAGGTGTAAAGGAAGATGTTAACAATTACAGACCCGTGGCTCTGACTTAGTTGTTTGTAAATAAAAAAAATAAAAAAAATGCTTTCTTATTCGATTCTAGAACATTTTCAAACTAACGGCCTGATAAACAAAAACCAGCATGGCTTTCTCCCTAAGAGATCATGTAACACGTCTATGCTTTTGCAACTTATAGAGGACTGGCAATGCATACTAGATAAACCGGCTATAAAACAATTCAAACAAATATACATAATTTCACTTGATTGGAGCAAAGCTTTCGACACAGTCTCACACGAACGCTTGCTGCTTAAACTGGAGCACTATGGTATTAATGGTAACTTACTGCAATGGTGTAGATCTTTTGGTCCGCGCGTAAGCAGAGTGTAGTACATTCAGGTGCAACCTCTAAACCAGTAAGTGTTACGTCTGGAGTACCGCAAGGTTCAGTCCTGGGGCCTCTTTTTTTCGTAATATTTATGCTTGACTTGCCTGCATGTGTAAACTCCACTTGCCTGCAATACGCCGACGATTTTACCATCCATCGCGCCATTGTCGATATGAGCGACGTAGCAGCCCTTCAAGATGACTTGGACTTGACTAGTATTGCTGTTTGGTGTGAAGTGAACAATATGAAGCTGAACTCTAAAAAAAGTGTTTGTCACAGCATTAAGAAAACCTATGTACGTATAAACTCAAGATATCGCATCCAAGGTAATGTTATAAGCACAAGCGACAACCTCAAACTTTTAGGACTTAATATTACACCGGATCTTAAATGGAACTTTCACACGGAAACAATAAGATGTAAAACAACAAAATTAGTTGGTTTTTTATACAGGAATCTAAAAGAATGTAAGCCTCAAGTCTTAAGAACAGTGTATCTAACAGTTATCCGCCCAATCTTATTATATGGCAGACCCGCTTGGCACCCCACCTCTATTACTAACCTCACAATTTTGAAAAAAATTCAAAATCGCTCAACCAAGTTTGTTATTGGTTTTAATAAATTCCTCAGTGCAACCGAACGTCTTCAAAAATGAAACCTGCCCACAATCAACAATGTTTTTATGCAAAACGACGTTTGGTTTTTAGGTAACTCTTTTTGTAATAAAATAGACATTGATCCACTGAAGAGACTTGAGGTTGTATATAGGCATGTACATATGGGTAGGGGAGGTCGTCGAGGTGTTTACCTTAAACCCCCAACACGCCGAACAGTAGCTTATCAAAAGTATTTTTACAATAGAGCTGCATCAGTCTGGAACTCTCTACCAGAGTACATACGGCAGCTACGCACGTCATCTTTAGGTTTTAAGGCTGCTGTTAAGAAACACTTTATGAAAGACAACTTGACTTACACAGGCACACGCACAATACAACTCACTTAGGCCCGCCCGCACACGAATACATACACATTATACACACATGCACCTACGCACACGCACACGCACACGCACAAACCAAAACAAAAGAAAAAAAAGAAAAAGAAAACGGAAAGAAATGACGGGAAAAAAAGAAAAGAAAGAAAAAAAAAGGGGGGGGAAGAAAAAAAACCAACAAAAGAAACAGGTTCCCCATTTTATTGGAAGGAAAATACCCCTTTTTTTTTTCAGAATTTTTTTCCTTTAAAATGAGGGTTTAAATTTTTTCTTCCAAAAGTCTTAAAAATTAGATTGTGAATATATCCCCACTTAAATAAATAATTAAGGCCCTTTTTGGCAATTTTAAATAATTTGGGTTATTTTTTACTTTTTCCGAGGACCCCAATTTAACTTATTTTAAAACCGAAGGACCCCCAAGGGTCCGTTTAAGTTCCCTTTTTTAATTAACTGTATGGTAAAGGGTTTTCTTTTTGTTGATTACACAAAATTTTTAAAATAAACTTCTTAAAAATTTAATAATTTTTAAATCATACCCCAAATTAATTTTAAATAATTAATAAAATAATAATTAAGTGAAGATTTTAATAAAAAAATTCCCAAAATTTGTTTTTAATAATTTTAAGGGGAAAAAAATAATAATAATAATAATAATAATAATAATAAATAAAAAAAATAATAATAATAAATAAAAATAATAAATAATAAAAAATAATAATAAAAATAATAAAAATAAAAATAAAAAAATAAAAATAATAATAAAAATAAAAATTTAAATAAAAAATAATAATAATAATAATAATAATTTTTTTTTCAATTTTTTTTATAACATCATGTAAAAAATGGAAAAAGCTTCTTTCCACAAAGCCTTATGAAAAGGCTTGCCCTGGGGTTTAAAAATAATAAAAAAATACAAAAAATTTATCTGCGAAAAGGGTTGGTTTTTCCAATAAAATACAAAAAAAAACTTACTAAAAAACTCCAAAATAATAAAAAATAAATAATAATAAAAAAAAAACCAAAAATTTAATAATGACCCAAAAAAAATAATAATCAATAATAATAATAATAAAAATAAATTAATAATAAAAATAATAATAATAAAAAATTCAAACCGGATTACCTCTACAGACAAAACCAAAGTAGCTAACATTATTCACCAAAAACTCAATCAAGTAAAAAACCTCATTGTACACACAAACCTTACTAAAAATTTAAAAACCCGGAGAAAGTACTAGATAGAAAAAGTTTTAAAATTTATATTACGCCGCCCAGTTATAACAGCCCAAAACTATACATCACAACAGACCGTAGGGAAAATAATTATAATTGAAAAGGGAAAAAAAAAATAAATTCCCCTTTAAATTTGATTTTTGCGGTCCCAAGGGTTCCATAACGTCGAGACTACAGGGAAAAAAAAATTGCAAGTAAAAGTGAACTTAAAATTGAGTTTAAAGAAATGTAAAACAAAAAAAGGGTTAAATACAATCCCAACGTGTATCGGCCCTACTGGCATCATCCCAAAGAAGCTACAGGGAAAGCTTTAAAACAACTAAATCTTCCCCCCCAATTTTCCCTCGAGACTCAAAAGGCATAATAAAAAACCGTATGAATGGGTTCGTAAATTTCTAACTAAAATGATATTTCCCGGGATTCCCAAACAGTTTCCCATCCTGACTTTGGTTTTTCGGGGTTTTTCCCAATAGTCCCGAAGAGAAAATGCTAGGAATGGCAACGAGAAATGGGAAACCACGCCCGGGACACAGCAGAAAGAAAACATCATCTAAAAACCCTATATTAAAAAATAAACTTTTTTTTATTAGAGAAAAGACAAAATAAAATGAAGGTTGTAATATAGATACACTTTTAAGAAATTGACGAAAAGTCCGTACAACATGTTAGCTCCGGTTTTTTGATCGATTTTGAAATGAAATAAAATCCAATAAAATAATAATAATAATATTAAAATAAATAATAAATAAAAATTTAATAATAATAATAAATATAATAAAAAAATTAAAAATAAAAATAAAAAATAAAATTTTAATATATAAAATAAAAAAGTACAACTTTCAGATCTCCCCATTTTAAAACCAGAAATTCCAGACCTACCAAACGCCCCAGCCTCCCAGAAGGGTCCGGACCTACCAGAACAACCGACACTACCAGAACTTCCCAAAAACCACTAAAAATGCCAACCATTCAAAAAGATAAAGACCCCCAGCCCGCCCTAGCCCAATAAAAACCCAAGGGGTTTGGTTTGAAACGATTAAAAAAACCCCCCTACATTATCCACCCTAAAAAACACCCTATTTTTAGCTTTTTAAACAGCAGGTCAAAATTTGCGCACGTAAACCAAACAAAAGACCATCCCTCCCAAAAAACCCAAGCATTAAAAGGGAAAATGAAGACAGCGGAAACCCCTAAAAAAACACACATATTTTATCACCCTACACACAAGAAAAACTTTTCATTTGCAGCCCGTTCATGGGGAAATTTTAAACTGTGCAGCTGTAGCAGTGATTAAAATACTTGGGCTTAAAGGTAAAATCTGCTACCTCTTAAAGAAAAAAACAAGAGAAGAAAATTTCCCGGGAAATGGAAAGCGCTAATTTGGGGAGAATCGATGTTTTTAGGAAAAAAAATTTCGGGTAATTGGAACAATTGCGAATGGGTTAATCGACCCAAAAAATTTGTGGTCCCTCAAACTCCCAAAAAATTTTATTTGGGAAAGAATCAAGGTTTCCCAAAAACAAAAACAGGAAACACGAAAAAATTCTTTACCAAATTTTTTGGAATACATTAAACAAAAAGAAAGTGCTTTTTGAAAAGAGATTAAAAGATAAAAGAAATGTGGGCTTTAAAAAAGGACAAAACCGAATTTTAAAAGAAAAAAAAACAGTTTTACCAAAAATCTTCTAGTATCGAAAAAAATAACGGGAATGGAACACCAACAAAAGACGGAGATTAAGATTTTTGGGCAGAAAATGGGGAAACCCCGGGTAGCACACAACGGGGATGCACAATGGATTTAAAGACGAAAGACTGGATGAGCGATGTTAATGAGATGATTTTCGAAGGTAAAAACTTGTTTATAAATTAAAGTCGACAATCATTGCTACCATCTGGAAAGCACCAGGTAATGATAATATTCAAAATTTTTGGTATAAGAAATTCAAAACCCACTCAAATCTTAATTAGAAAATGGTCCAAAGTTTATAAATGGGGTTAAAGAAAAACCCGAATTCTTTCTAAGAAATAAAACCCTTTTTCAAAAACCGAAAGGGTAATAAAAGAAAAACCCAAGTAAATATCGGGCCCAAATTAAAATGTCTAACCCCAAATATATATAAAATATTGACTTCATGCATAACAAAAAGTATATAAGCATTGCGAAAAATCAATATCATGGCCGAGGAAAAAAAAAGGATGCTGTAAAACTCGCAGGGATGCAAAGAAAAACTATTATCGAAACCCACTGGGGAATAAACAGGCCCACAAAAAGAAAAGGAAATTCACGTAAACTTCATTGACTACAAGAAAAGTTTGACCAACCCACACACATGCATTCAAAATTTTTTCAAATATTAAACCCAAAAACAAAAAAAACCCCGTAATTGTAAAATTTTTTAAAACAGTAATGATTTACATGGGGAACAACCCTAAACTAAATATGAAAACTAAGGGAAAATAACTACAGATCCAAACCAATTAAAAAGTGGCATTTTCCAAGGTACCTATTTTGCGCATTATGGTTTTGTCTGTCATTAAACCCACTTTTCGCTTGCTTTTAAAGAATCCAAATACGGGTTTTAAAAATTTAAAGGGCAATAATATGGTATTCACAAAAATTTCTCACCTATTTCCCTTTATGGATGATCTCAAGTTTTGCATCAAATTTTGTTTTAAATAAACAGTTTTTAAACAAACTATATTTTTAAATTTTGTCAAAAATTCTGCATGGAGTTTGGGGTAAAACCCCAATTTTAAACGCTCCCAAACGAAAAGGGTAAGGTTACGCAGGCAAAAGAGTTCCCGCTGATGTGGGAAATAGGGTTGGAAATAATGGAAAATTTAAAGAAGTATACAAATTTTAAAGGAAATTTTCCAACTGCCCCGAATTGAACACAGGTAAAGAAAGGGAAAAAATTTATAATTTCAACAAAAGAGACTAAAACTATCCTCAAAACGCAACTAAAAGGTTTAAAAAAAGATCAAAAGCAATAAATAAAATAGGGTATACCGTACTTTACATTTCATTCCCGGAAACATTTAAAGGAAGCAGACAGACATCCACGGGGCTGGGAAAAATTAACTCTACTAAAACTTACTAAAAACAGAATTGGGATCATCCTAAAAACGCAATAGGGGAGTTGGGCACTTTTCCAAAAGAAAAAGGAGGACGGGCCCAATTGATCTGAACCTTTTATTATAAAAAACTAGACATTTTAAAAAAATTTTTTTTACAAAAACAACCAAACAAAAACTGCATAGGGCTGTTGGGGCTGCTGAAAATCATTAAAATCCCCTCAAAAACTAGCAAAAGAAAAAGTCAAACTAAAGGGAAAAACTCTAAAATGATGCCCTTTAAAAGAGTTTTCGTCCCCTCAGAAAAAACCCTACCAAAAGGACATTATGATGAACTACATAAAGGTCACGTAGATTTTTAAAGCATCCAAAAAGGTGGTTTTAAAAAACGGGGAAACCCATTTGAGAAAAAGAAGGGGTTTTTTGCTGGCTATTTAAGACAGAGTTTATTGCCCCGAATAATTATAAAAAATTCCTATACAAGATGCGACAGTAAAACGATTTAATGTAGAAAAAAGTAGTGTGAGGGGTGAAAAAATCGAACCCCAAACCCTATCCGGGTGCAAGTCACTATGTCAAACGGATTACCCTCCCAAAATAACCAAAGCTAAAAATTATTCACCAAAAAATAGCAATCAAAATACAAAATCAAAATACACCCACACCCTTTCCCAAAATACCAAAACCCGGGGAAAGTACTAGATAGCAAAAAATTTTAAATTATTTACGACCGGCCCGTTTTAAAAACCAAACTAACATTTCCAAAAGACCGGGTATAATTATAATTTACAAGAAGGGGAAAAAAGAAAACCCCTTTTTGACCCCTTGCCCCGTCCCAAAAGTGCCAAAAACGTTTGAGACTCATTTGGGAAAAAAAAATTTTTTACAATTTTAGTGAAAATTTCAATTGAGATCAAAAAAGATGTGGAAACAGAAAAATTAAAAAACACTCCCATCCCTGATATCGCTAAAAGGCATCATACCCAAGAAAACCCACATGAAAAGGGATTAAACAATTAAAACCTTTCACCCAATTTTTACATCGGACTCAAAAGGCAGTAATACTCAAAACGTGTAGAATAGTTTTGTAAATTTCCCAAACTAAAATGATACTTTTGAGATTCGGGGACAAACTTCCATCCTGACATGGTTTTTTGTGGTTTTCCCTTTATCCGAAACCCAAAAGCTAGGGTGGCGACGAGAAAAAACGGGGGACGGCCCGTACACAGCAGAAAGAAAAAATCAAACTACAAACTAAATTAAAAAAGCTTATTTTAGTTAGATTTAAACAAAGTAATAATTAGGTTTTTAATATAGATACACTGGAAGTACTTGACGAAGTCCGTAGCTCCGGTTTTTGGCCGGTTTGTTTTGAAAAAACATCCAATAAAAAAAATAAAACAAAAATAAATAATAATAATAATAATAATGATAATAATAATAATAATAATTATTATTATTATTGATTCATAGCTCCGACTGGGGTTCGAACCCCATTCGGGAAAAAACTTTTTCGACAAATGCTATGAATCAATAACTATGCTGATGGTATATATATATTTTTTTTTAATGTTTACAATTTTTTTTTTATTGTCATAGAACATAGAATATACATGACTCATAGAACATTGCAAAATTGTACAAATAAATAATTAATGTTACATAGGCCTACAGAAATAAATCTAAATAGAATATAATTAAAAAACCCACAAAGCCTGAAAAAGGCTTAACTGTGGGGTAAAGACAATTTATAAATTATTCAAGATGGTGACAATACAGAGAACGGAACATATAACCAAAATAAACATGAAAAACATGTATGTATAAATACTATGGTTGCATGACATATTCAGATAATTTGTGAAATCCAAAAAATTACAGAAAAAGAACAAAGAGCTTAGAAAAATAAATAAAAAAAATCGGAAAACATTGTCAAAAGGTGTCAGAAATAAGATAAAATTTTAGTTGAGTTTTAATTTTTGAAATGTTTGACAAGGTTTTCAGTGAGGAGGGCATCAAGTTGAACGTAGAAGGAACCGAGTAAGAAAGTGAACGTTGGCCATATTTGTTGTTAAAATTGGGAATTTTGAATGCCCCCGCCACTTTTAGCCTTGTATCCTTGCATGAGTCTAACGGAATCTTGAAATCTGATTTAAAATAGAAGTGTAATATAAATCTATATAAACAATGAAGATATTGGCAGCACATTAAAAAAAGAAAATATTTGTTTACGGGAGAGTTCAGAATCGGTTTTAAAGTCACACATTACAATTTTTAACATTTTTATTTGTAAATCTTCAACCCTTTGAATGTGTAATAATAAAAAAAAACTAATAATAATAATAATAATAATAATAATAATAATAATAATAATAATAATAATAATAACCCCAACATTGTTGGGGTTACAAGCAAGTCAAGTTCGAGATAAGTTGCTGGTTAAATTTCTATTGCCGCTGAAATACAAGCATTCCATCTCAAATTTTGACATCATCTTGATCTACTAGTGACGTGCTACAAGTGACATTGAAGGGAAGTATTAGTTTTTAGTATTTATACCATTATTTTGTAGTTTTATATCGTTGTCGAGACCTAGGCTGTAAATAACATTGAAACAGTTGAATTTTGTTAATTTTTGACAGTTAGTGGTAGGCATATATTCATTTAGAGGCATTATTTGTAACTCAGCAAGGTAATATATCTAAAATAGTATAATATTTAGCATTTTACGTAAGCACCGTTAATTATTTTGCAGAATCGAGAAGATTGAAGTCTTCTTAATTCGTCAATAAGAAAAGTTTATCAAAACGAAAAGGCAAGGAGGTGAGAAGCGAAGACCTCATCACCGCCCTGTAATTGATAAATCATTGAGAAAAGTGTTTTTCATTCTTTTTAAGTGCATTGACTTATAAACAATAACAAAATAATATGCGACTTTGGACAGATAGTAGAATAATTTATCTAGAACAAGGAAAGTAGGGAATAAACAGACAATGGACGTTTCTGCGGTGAATCACTTCAGACCACCAAATCTGGAAAAATGAGGCAGCGCATCAAATGGACAGAAGATATGAACATGTGTGTGATGCGTAGCTTTTATAGGGTAACGTTATTAGAGACTGTTTTAATAGGTTATCGACAAGAGCTCCATAGAGAGTTTATACGTGAATATCCATTGTTAGAAGTAAGTGCGCAGAGAATAGCCGACCAAAGAAGAATTATAGTTAAAAATAAAATGTTACCAATAAACATTAACTAGAATAAGACGCGAAGTGAAAGACGAACTACAAGCACATCAAGATGATAACGGCGCTACATCGACAGAGGACAGCGAAGAAGAAGACCAGTTTGATACCAGAACTACTAGAACTTCCAGAATTACCGGTAATGCCATACCTGCTACAACTTCCAGATCTACCAGTTATACCAGAAATTCCAGACCAAACAGAACGTCCAGACATACCAGAACGTCCAGACCTACCAGAACGTCCGGACCTACCAGAACAACCAGACCTACCAGAACGTCCAGAACCACTAGAAATGCCAAACCATTCAAGAAGATCAAGACACCCAGAACGACTAGACGATCAAACACAAGAGGTAGATATGAATAACGTATTAGAAAATACACCTGACATTATCCATCTAAAGAACATCCTAGCTTTAGCATTTGCAACAGCCATGTCAGAGTTTGCGCACGTAGAACCAAACAAAGACCATACATACCTAAACCCAAGCATTCAAAGGAAATGAAGACAGCGGAACACATAATGAACACACATATTTTATCAGCATACACACAAGACGAACTATCATTTGCAGACGTTCATGCGGCAATTTACTGTGCAGCTGTAGCAGTGATTAGATACTTGGGCTTAAAGGTAAAATCTGCTACCTCTTCAAAGACAAAACAAGAGAAGAAAATTCCGAAATGGGAACAGCGACTAATTGGAGAATCGATGAGTTTAGGAAAGGATATCGGTAGATTGGAACAATTGCGAATGGGTAATCGATCTAAAAATGTGGGACTCTACTGCCAAAATATATTTGAAAGAATCAAGGTTCACAACAAAACATGAAAACACTGAACAAATTCATTCACGAATATTTGGATACACTTAAACAAAAAGTAAGTGCTCTTGCTAAGAGATTAAAAAAGATATAGAGAATGTAGCATTAGAAAAGAACAAAACCGAATGTTCAAAGAAAAGGAAAAACAGTTTTACCAAAAACTATCTAGTACCGAAGAAATAACAGGAAATGGAGCACCAACTAAGACGGAGATAGAAGAGTTTTGGGCAGGAATATGGGGTAACCCGGTAGCACACAACCAGGATGCACAATGGATTCAAGACGAAAGAGCTAGGATGAGCGATGTTAATGAGATGAGGTTCGAAGGTATAACTGTTGATGAATTAAGTCGACAATCAGTGCTACACATAGCTGGAAAGCACCAGGTAATGATAATATTCAAAATTTTTGGTATAAGAAATTCGATACTACTCACAATCAATTAAGAAATGTCTCAACGAGTTTATAAATGGAGTTAAAGAAATACCCGAATTCTTTACTGAAGGAGTAACCTTTCTCAAACCGAAAGATAATGACACGAAGAACCCAAGTAAATATAGGCCAATTACATGTCTACCAACTATATATAAAATATTGACTTCATGCATAACAAATAAAGTATATAAGCATTGCGAAGAATACAATATCATGGCCGAGGAACAAAAAGGATGTTGTAAGAACTCGCAGGGATGTAAAGAACAACTCATTATCGACTCTACTGTAATGAATCAGGCACACAATAAGAAAAGGAATATTCACGTAAACTACATTGACTACAAGAAAAGTTATGACTCAACACTACACACATAGCTTATTCAGATTTTACAAATATATCAAATCAACCCAGTAATTGTAAACTTTTTGAAGACAGTAATAATGACATGGAGAACAACACTAAAACTAAATATGAAAAACCAGCAGATAACTACAGATCCAATCCAAATTAAACGTGGCATTTTCCAAGGTGACTCATTTAGCGCATTATGGTTTTGTCTGTCATTAAACCCACTGTCGCTTATGCTTAACGAATCAACATACGGATTTAAAATTAAGGACAATAATATGGTATGTCACACAACTTCTCACCTATTCTTCATGGAAGATCTAAAGTTATATGCATCAAATTGTGTTCAACTAAACAGTTTAATCAATACTTTATTTGAATTTAGTCAAGATATCTGCATGGAGTTTGGAGTAGACAAGTGTAAGACGCTACATATCGAAAAGGGTAAGGTTACGCAGGCAGAAGAGTTCCAGCTAGATGATGGAAATAGGATTGGAGTAATGGATGATAACGAAGTATACAAATATTTAGGATTCTCACAAGCTGCCAGAATTGAACATAAAGTAATGAAAGAAAAATTGATAGACACATACAAGAAGCGACTAAAATCTATCCTCAAGACGCAACTAAACGGTAAAAGCAAGATCACAGCAATAAATACATATGCTATACCAGTACTGACATATTCATTCGGAATCATTAACAGACAGACATCCACGCGCTGGAAATATTAACTCGTACTACACTTACTAAACACAGAATGCATCATCCTAAATCAGCAATAGAGAGATTGACACTTCCAAGAGAACAAGGAGGACGAGGCCTAATTGATCTGAACAACTTATATTATAAACAACTAGACATTTTAAGAAAATATTTTTTTACAAAGAGCAACCAATCAACACTGCATAGGCTGTGGTGCTAGCTGACAAATCATTAACTCCACTCAATCTAGCAAACGAAAATGTCAATCTACAAGGGAAACTCATAACTGACGCTTCAAAAGAGTTACGTCTCTCAGAAAAGACCCTACACAAGAGACATTATGATGAACTACATAAAGGTCACGTAGATATTAAAGCATCAAATAGGTGGGTTAACAACGGGGAACTATTTGGAGAAACAGAAGGTTTTATGCTGGCTATTCAAGACAGGAGTGATTGCAACGAAAAATTATAAAAATACATTATACAAGATGCGACAGTAAACGATCAATGTAGAAAATGTAGTGTAAGGGTGAAACAATCGAACACATCATATCCGGGTGCCAGTCACTATGTCAAACGGATTACCTCTACAGACATAACCAAGTAGCTAACATTATTCACCAAAAACTAGCAATCAAGTACAACCTCATTGATACACACACACCTTACTACAAATACAAACCGGAGAAAGTACTAGATAGCAAAGATTTCAAATTATATTACGACCGCACAGTTATAACAGACCAAACTATACATCACAACAGACCAGATATAATTATAATTGACAAGAAGAAACAAGAAACTACCCTTATTGACGTTGCTGTCCCAATGTGCCATAACGTCGAGACTACATGGAAGAAAAAAATTGACAACTATAGTGAACTTGCAATTGAGATCAAGAAGATGTGGAAACAGAAAAAGGTAAATACAATCCCATACGTGATATCGGCTAATGGCATCATACCAAAGAAGCTACATGAAAGCATTAAACAACTAGATCTTCCACCCAATGTTTACATCGAGACTCAAAAGGCAGTAATACTCAACACGTGTAGAATAGTTCGTAAATTTCTAAACTAAGAATGATACTTCGAGATTCCGAGACAGCTTCCATCCTGACATGGTTTTCGTGGTTTCCCATAGTCCGAAGAGCAAATGCTAGGATGGCGACGAGAAATCGGCCACGACCGTACACAGCAGAAAGAAAACATCATCTACAAACTAATTTATAAATGACTTATTTAGTTAGAGTTAAGACAAAGTAATAATGTAGGTATGTAATATAGATACACATGGAAGTACTTGACGTAAGTCCGTACAACATGTTAGCTCCGGTTTTGACCGAGTTTGTATGAAATACATCCAATAAAATAATAATAATAATAATAATAATAATAATAATAATAATAATAATAATAATAATATAATATAATAATAATAACGACACAAAGTGGCACAACTCGTGAAAGTGAGCTCTTGACTTAAAATCGTTGTAATGTGGGATTTAAATAGAATTTTGTGTTTATACAGTAACAGTTTATAGTATTGACGGTTTTCTATAAGTGGTATCGTTAGTGGATAAGTACCTGCACGTTTTATACAAGATATTGTACATTTAAAAACTATTTTAATATGACCTTTGAGGAACCATTTGGCCTAATTAAAATGACGGCGAATCCATGGTAACGCGATATGAAGTGCTTTGTTAAAAGATATTTCACGCTCGAATGGGGTAACGTGGTGTTGTTGTTGAGATATTTGGAAGAGCGGAAACACGGCTACACCGAAGATTAAAAGTCAAATATCTTTAAGAACAAATCCAAAAAAAAAGGGGATGTTAAAAAAAGTTGAAAAAATTGTAGATAAAAGGGGCACGCCAAGGGGTTTTTCCCTGACAATTGCAGTTAACCACCAAAGTGGTAAAACCAGTTTACTATTAAATACAAAAACAAGAATTCCAGTATAATACGTAATTTATGGGATTACACGCCTAAAAAAACTACAACGGTACGATTTTTATTACATCGAGCATTTAGACGACTTCCTGATTTTTTTGCCACGGAAACAAGAATAGCAGATAAAACAAAGGGAAATTCTTAAAAATAACCTTTTAGGCCTATACCGACCACAAACTAATACAGCAAATTAGAAAGGAAGTGCTGAAAATTTACATTTTTCTATAAATGGCAGAGAAATTATGAAAAACCGCGAGCAGGAGGGGATAATGGGTGATGGGGTTTTTGGAAAAAAACTCTCAAAATGAAGTCCGGCACGATAAAACCAACATGAACCACAAATCCCCCAAGACACTTGATTCCCCTCAGAACGTGAGAGTACTTTGCAGAAAGAACTCCAACTTAAATTTGGACGCCATACAAAATTTGCAGTAAGTGTCCAACAGAAAGGGACCACAAATACCAAAAATTAAAATTTTCATTACTAAAAATACCATTGTCAACAAAAATGAATAATGTGTTGGAAGAACGAGGGGAACAAAATATGCAATCTAAGTTTAGGCATTACATACTTTTTGTTTACTGTGGGCGGTTGAGTAATAGGAAATTTGGGAATAATTTAAAAGAGAAATAGATAACACTGTACGGGGGTTTAGGAAAAAAGCCGAATGGGAAAAAAAGGTTAGTGGCCAGAATTGAGAGTCTCAAAAGAGATCTCGGACGTTTAACACAATACTCTTATGGTAATAGACCCAAATTTTAATGCCCCAGTAAATAGTTATTTCGTAAATTATAATTCACACTAGGCACAAAAAAGAGAATGTGTCTTTATGATTACTGGACAAATTAAAAAACAAAAGCTTAGTCCTTTTCAAAGAGGCTGAAAAGGACAGGTTATGTACAATAGAAAACATCAAAAGAAATGTTTCAGCAAAAGAAAAATTTTTCTATAAATTTGCAAAATAAAATTAAACCAATTGATAACGGAACCATCAGGCAAGGGATCAAAAATTTTTTGGTCGATATCTGGAGAGACCGTAGAGCAAAACAGAAATGCAGCATGATTGTCGAAGAAACCAATATATGGAGAAAGTTAATGAAATGTCCTTCAATGCATTTCTCTTGAAGAACTAAATCTAGTATTACGGGGAGCACATAACTGGAAAACTCCGGAGTTGATAACTCCAAATTTTTGGTAAAAAAGATTCCCCCTGTTTGCAAAGATCTAGCAAATTTTTTAAGCATTGTGAAAGGAATGAAGATATTCCTTTATATTTTCAAAGGAAAGACGTTACTTAAACCAAAGAATGCAGATACACAAAATCCAGCTAACTACAGCCCAAAACATGCCTCCCAACTGTGTACAAATTATTTAATCTTGTATGCAAAAAAAATTTTACCAACACTGTGAAAAGAAATATTTATAAGGAAAAAAGGGCTGAAAAAAATTTTTCCCCCAAGGTTGTAAGGAACAGTGGTTATAGATTTTTTTTGGTTTAGAGACAAACACATGTGTCCAAAAGGGAAATATTATCTGCATATATTGATTAAAAAAAGGGTTGACTCGGGCCCCTCATTCGGGGTTTTTACATGTATTGAAATATAAAAAAATAGACCAATATAATAAAGTTTTGAAGAACGCTATGAAACACAGGGAACAACTGCCCGAGAGCCAGTGACAGTTTCTTTTCCACGGACGCAAAAATAAATAATACACGATGCTCAATAAATGGTTACGTAGGCGATTTTTTTGGAAAAACGGGGGGGTTTTTTTCAGGGCCCATACAGGTCAAGTTAGGGCCAACACGAAATTACAAGAAGACATCATTAAGACAAGAAAATTTTCTGGATGATAAAGTAAAAGTGCCATTTGCCCAAAGAGACTATAGATCATGTAAAATCAGGATGTAAACTTCTAGCCCAGCAGATTTTTTCACAACATAATCAAGTTTTCCCAAAATAACCCCCCCAACATCGGCCCAAAAGTGTTCGTTTCTGGAGAACATCGTACAAAACCCAAAACAAATACCAAAATAAAAAAAAAATTAGAAAAATTTTAAATTGGAAACTATATTATGATCGGGCTGTTATTACAGATAAGACGATACAATAATAGGCCTGAATTTTTTTAATGGATAATCTAAGGCAAAAATTTTAAATTTATGTAGCAATTCCACTAAACCAAAATATTGAAACAAAAAATGGACAGAAAAGTTACCGCACTTTGACTTAGGACAAAAAATAAAAAAAATGGGAAACAAAATCAAGTCACTAAAACCAATTATTGGTCAGCCACGGGGTTATACCACAAACCCACATAGCTTACACCAACGGACATTAACAAAAATTTATTCACAAAATGCAGAAAGCGGTTATAAAATTTGAACATCCCTATATCCGAAAATTTTCAATGACAATGTTTTATAAAAAGATTTATGCTGTAATTTTGTAAAGATTTAAAATAAGTTTTTTTGAAGTTTGTTTAATACTGTATAGTTTTTTTTGATAAATTTTGAATTTTAATTTTTTTGTTAGGCACATGTATTGCTTGACATAGTCCGCAATACATTGCATTTACTTGTACCGGTTTGTACCGAGATGTGGAAACATGTAAATAAAAATAATAATAATAATACCACACACCACACCACACCACAACACAACACACCACCACAACACACACCACACACCCACCACTCACCACAAGTGGATGCTCTGAGTTAGCGCCTAAGGAGTATGTTTGAGCGCCATAAATCAGTAGCCAAAATGGTACACCAACATGGAAGGAGCCGGCCTGTGGACGGGAAAGACGTACTACAAGTGTAGGCCCGAGCAAATTTCGCAACCAAAACGCTAAGCTGCGTGGGACCTGTCATCTCACAGACAGGGCGGGGCGAGGGAAATAGGCCAGACTTTGGGTTTTTTTACAAAAAAGCTCAAACGGCAACCATCATTGACATTTGCCATCCCCCCAGATGGCCATGTGGTCAAACACAATAGCCAATAAAAGGCGAAAAAAACCAGCTGCTCGCCCCAAGAAATAAGGACATTACAAGCTGAGGTCCGTTTTAAAAATGTTCCGTCGTCGTCTCCGTCAACGGGTTTTTTCACCAAGGGGGGGTCAGCGGGAAAGGGGGAAGCTCCATCTGAAGGGCAAACACGTTTGGTCATGCAGAAAGGGTGCAAAACGGTTTGGTACAAGCAACATCGGCGGAAGGGCCTCGCCTCGACTTCTGTCGTTCCCCACCCCCGTTGTGTCCCCACGCAGGTGCACTCCGATCATCTTTTGGTGAGATGAGCCGGTGGTGCAAAGGAGAGCGAAAATAAAGGAAAATAAGACAATAATAATAATAATTAAAAATAATAATAATAATAATAATAATAATAATAATAATAATAAAAATATGTACGAAGTTCCCTGTGAGTGTGTAAGGTTTTCACGGAAGCGGGCGAACAATTTGAACAAGAAAACGAAACATGGCCCCTGAGGAAAGGCGACTAAAACACTCTGCGCTGGCTAAACACGCCCAGGAGAATATTTCAAACCCAGGACACCAAATTCAGTTTGATAACACACGAGTCCTCAACTCCAATACCAACTTTTTGCCGAGATACATCAGGGAGGCGGTGGAAATCCGAAAAAACGACAATAATTTCAATGGAGGAGATGGATTCAAATTAAGTCCATCTTGGGGTCCGACACTGGAACGTACGAAGAGTGTAATAGTAAAACAGCAACCAGAGTCGGACAGACAGACCATCATTGCGCCATCCCCCGCCCCCTCCACCCCACACACACAACAGGCAATGTGGCCAATATCATCTTCCACCGCAGGCACACATGGGATGAAAACGAGGGCTCAAACCAGGAGCAAAGCAGGAATCTCTTCAGTCTTTGGACAATGCGGCTCACAGTAGGCTGCGAAACGTCAAGCGCGCAATAACACAGGTATGTGTTATTACACTCTTAATAACGCGGTACAATGTCCCGAAAACCGTCTAATATTAATAATAATAATAATAATAATAATAATAATAATAATAATAATAATAATAATAATAATAATAATAATAATAATAATAATAATAATAATAGTAATAGTAGTAAAGTAGTGGTCAGCGGCAAAGGAGAAGCTCCATCTGAAGGACAAGCACGTTCGTGTCATGCAGAAGGCTGCAATCCTTGGTATAAGCAACATCGTGCGGAAGGTCCTCAGCCTCTGAGTTCTGTCGTTCCCCACCACCGTTGGGTCCCCACGCTAGGTGCACTCTCGCATCATCTTGGCTCGAGATGAGCTCGGTGGTGCAAAGGAGAGCAGAAAAGAAGAAAAATAAGATAACAATAATAATAATAATAATAATTGGATGAGCGTAGCGAGCGAAGCGAAGATTCCATTTCACTACACTGGAGAAAAACTAGGAAAACGCTTAAGTCCCGCCGCGTTGTTGGATGAGCGTAATTGGTTGCATTGAGCTGCCATGATTGTGTTATGAGGATTTCTGTTGTTCTGTGACAAAATTATTACAAAGTCAAATAATTTTTTAAATTAAATTAAAAAAATACAAAATTAAATTTATTTTTTTATTTTTTTAATTTTAAAAAAAGAGAAAAAATCGTAAAGTTGCGATTTCATAAGAAATATTATTCGATTGGCGCTCAAATTTTCAAAAAATATAATTCATAAATTAAGGTCTGTGAAAAATCATTACTATTAGATAAAGCATGGTAAGTGTTCTAAGTCAAAACTTGTCTAAAAAAAGAAAAAATTAATAATATTTATAAAATAATTTTGATTATAAATTCAAACGAATATATATAATATAAAATTAATTTTTAATAATAACCATACATAATAAGATGTATGTATATAAGTGGATACTATTAAATCGAAAGAAATATCGAAAAGCCGTTTTCATGAAAAAGCTGCAATTCCATTGGTAAACAACAGTGGGAGTTCCCTAAGTTCGAGATTTCGAGGTCCCACACCGTTTCACGCAATTGCAGTCATCTTTAGCGACTCGTGTTAACAAACACCAATAAAAAAGAAAAAAAAAGAAAAAAATAAAAAAAAAATACATGCGGATTTTCTAGGGAGTAAAAGGGAAAATTTCTCGCTTTCGCAAACGCTGCTAGCAAAAAAAATCCGAAATGTTTTTATTTCTTTTCTTTTTTTTTGTATTTTTGTCTGTTTGTTAGCACGATTCCGGCTAAACCAATACTCCGATTGCGATGAAATTTTATTGAGACCATCGAAATCTCTGAACTTAGAACTGCCACGTTTTTGAGCGCAATCGAAAAAAAAATTCTCATAAAAATCGCAATTTTACAATTTTTTTCGATTTTTAAAAAAATTCTTCGATTTATAATACATACACGCTTTGATCGATTGTAATGATTTTTTCACAGAACCTTTATTTTATGAATTTATATATTCGTGGAAAATTTAAGCGCAATCGAAAATTTATTTCTCATGAAAATCGCAATTTTACGGTGTTTTTCTTTTTTAAAACAATTCTTTGACAAATAACACCTACATGCTTTATCCGATTGTAATGATTTTTTCACAGAACCTTAATTTTATGAATTCATATATTCGTGTGAAATTTGAGCACAATCGAAAAATTATTTCTTATGGAAATCGAAATTTTACGATTTTTTTCTTTTTAAAAATTACGATTAATTAAAAAAATTTAAAAATTAAAGTTTATTTTTTATTTATTTTAAATAATTAAAAAAAAATCTTCAACTTAGTAATGATTTTTTCACAGAACAGAAAATCCACATAACACATGGCAGCTCAATGCACTAATTACGCTCATCCAACAACGCGGCGGGACTTAAGCGTTTTCCTAGTAATAATAATGAGCCACGCTACTAAAGAAGTGTTCTGGTTGCAAAGTTTCTTGGGAGAGATAGCAGCAGATGATTTGATCTGCCCCAACAAACAGTTTTGGCAGACAATTAAGGAGCTATCGCACTAGCGAAGAAATATACAACTTCAGTGAGGAGCAAAAACATTGACATTAAACATTTCTTCTAACGAGAGAGAGTCGAATCAGGTAAATTAGAATTTGTGTATGTGCCAACAGCAGATAACCTCGCGGACATGATGACGAAGACCATCACACCGAAAAAGACTACCGAACACTGTTCTCAAATCGGACTGCAAGATGTAGAGAAGTATTAATCAAGGGGGAGTATTAGAAGTTATGTGTACTGCAAGATGTAGAGAAGTATTAAACGAGGGGGAGTATAAGAAGTTGTGTTCAACACTTCCTGGAGGCATCACAAGGTGTTCACTGCCTCCTAGTTCAAGATAAACAAAGAAGCCAAAGAAGTCGAAGATGTTTCATTTATTTTGTTATGATTGGTAACTAATGGTGATCGTTGACTCTTGCATATCAATGGCTGACATTTACTAGAATAAAAACCATTTCTTCTTCTTTAAACTAGGAAAACGCTTAAGTCCCGACCGCGTTGTTGGATTGAGCGTAATTAGAGCATTGAGCTGCCATGTGTATAGCGGATTTTTCTGTTCTGTGAAAAAAATTACTAAGTTGAAGATTTTTTTAAAATTATTTAAAAATAAATAAAAATAAACTTTAATTTTTAATTTTTTTAATTAATCGTAATTTTAAAAAGAAAAAAAATCTTTAAAATTTCGATTTTCATAAGAAATAATTATTTGATTGGCTCAAATTTCACACGAATATATCGATTTATAAAATTAAGGTTCTGTTAAAAAATCATTACAATCGGTTTAAAGCATGTAGGTGTTATAAGTCAAAGAATTGTTTAAAAAAAAAAAAAAAAAAACGTAAAATTGCGGTTTTCATGAGAAATAATTTTTCGATTGCGCTAAATTTTCCACGAATATATAAATTCATAAAATAAAGGTCTTGTGAAAAAATCATTTCAATCGGACAAAGCGTGTAAGTATTATAAATCGAAGAAAAAATTTTTTCAAAATCGAAAAGAAGAAATCGTAAAATTGCGATTTTTATGAGAAATTTTGTTTCGATTGCGCTCCAAAAACGTGGCAGTTCTAAGTTCAGAGATTTCGAAGGTCTCAATAAAATTTAATCGCAATCGGAGTATCGGTTTAGCCGGAATCGTGCTAACAACAGCAAAAAATAAAAAAAAAAAAAAAAAAAGAAAAAAAAAAAACATCCGGATTTTTTTCTCCAGTGTAGTGAAATGGAATCTTCGCCTCGCTCGCTACGCTCGCTACGCTCATCCAATAACTCTCGTGTGTTATTTCACTCCTTTCAACCATAAAAATTAAGACAAATGACATACGTAGAGTAAAAGAAGGACAATACAGGAAAGAAGCCAGGATCGGAATGTGAAGACAAGTAAAGCGGCTGTCACACGATCGAGAAAATCGCGCGAGTTGTCTCGCGCGAGTTTATTACCATCCTGTCACACGACAGACAATGAAGGGAACAATAACGCCACCTATTGGTGTTCACTGGTCACGTGTGATGGAAGTGGGTTCTGATTGGCTCTCGCTACCTCGACTCGCTAGGAAGTTGAACAAGCTGGACATTTTTCGTGGCGAGCGCTAGCTCGCGCTCGCTGGCTTACCGTCTGACAGGGAGGCGGTGAGTTCCATGTGAACAAGTGCAGGCCTACTCCCAGAGAGTTACTCGCGCGAGCCAACTCGCGCGATTTTCTCGATCGTCTGACAGGCGCTTAAGGGAGGTAAATAGGGTCAGGGGACGGGGGGAGGGGCGTTTCTCACATTTTTGTAATGGGTGTAGTGCCCAGGAGGGTAGCTGCCCAATGGGTCGTAGAAGAGATGAAAAGTGGTTTTGACCAGGCTTGTGAGGTAGAGAGGGTAAATCTGGTCGACACGGAGGGGGGGTTAGGACTGCCGGACCTACACAGGGATGGGGTACACCTAACCGGTGAAGGTTCGCAGAAGATAGGTTTTGCCATTCTAGAGGCGGTGGGAAGTCTTGGACCCCGCAGCTCTGAGGGGAGGAAGAAATGGCAATGAGGATGGAAAAAGAATTCTCATGAGTGGGGAAGGGAATCACAGGTCCATAGGAAAGATGATGGTATGGATTAAACTGAAAAGATGGGTAAAACTGGGGCAATGGCTAAAAAAGACTGACACAATGGGTAAAACTGAGACTATGGGTAAAACTGGGAATATGGGAGAAACTGAGTCAACAATTACATAAAATTTTTTTTTTTTTCAAAACAACGCTTATATTTAAATGTAATAAAAAGTAAAAAATTAATTTTTGCTCAACAAATTTTTGCCTTTTGCCATCCGACCAACTGTGAGGTCGAACCACGCGAGGGGAACGCAACTATGCGTACATGGTGAATGACTACCCGCACATACTCTTCCATGTTGCAAGACACAATCATTGGGAACACTGCCTGGGTCTGTGAGAAACGTTGTGTCAGGTGGGGAACACTTAATATTGAGCCATATCAACATACTCTTCCATGTTGCCAGTCACAATCATTTGTC